>BQNB010089963.1:1727-24996 GCA_026074375.1 Tanacetum coccineum
AGTTTTTGTCTGTTTTTGGTCATTTAAGCTCGTTTTTAGAGGTAAAAGATATGTGTAATTAAGCACTTATCACTCCCCCTACACATGTGCTCAAGATTTGAAATTGTTTTGCACATGAAGGAAAGAGTTGCACTTAGAGTCTCTTAAGATCACATTGTTATATATCACATTTTAATCACATTTTCTCCCCTTATTTTAAATAATAAAACACTTAGTATTTGAAATACCAATTGATTAAAAATTTGACATGAAAAATTCCATGGGGAGAAAAATTATACCACGATATTGCATGAATTCAGATTCTGATAGCTCCCCTTCAACAGTATATGTGGGATACCAATATTTATTAAAACTTGACATTTGAATGAAAATTTGATATTAAAACTTGACATTTGGTTCGGTTCAACTCACGGTGAGTGCGAACATACACATCTCGCCATCTGTTTCTAGCTGATGTCTTGTTCTAACTGATTGAGAAGGATTTCCAATGACTTGTTCTAATGGATGATCTCTTGTCCAACGTTATGCAGAGGGTTGGTGTTGATAGAAAGTATGCATGTTTGACGAATAAACATGACGAGCTGATATCTCCCCTTGTTCTTGTACCGGGTTACTGAAGATGTTGATAAATTTATCGTCATCAAATTGTGCATTTTTGGTATCAGTTTCTGCTTGAATAATGTTCTCAGGTGCAGTGACAGTTGGTACATGAGTTGGAGTTTGATGTGTTGATTGAATGTTCAATGGAGGTGGATCTGCAACATCGGTTGTTGTAGAAGTGTGAGTTGTATTATGTTGTTGACGTTTATCGGGATTATCAGCAGCATGTACAGTGGAAGACTTTGACATAACATTAGAGTTTCCATTGAGTAATTCACTGAACATCAGACTATATAGCAATTCTAGCTCATTTGAAGTTGTTATTGTCTTAGCAGTTTGAGAAACATTTTCTTGACTTTGTGGACCGGGACTTAAACTATCTTGTTCAAGTACCGTTGTCGAACATTGTGGACCGAGGTCAGAACTGACGTGATCTGACGCCATTTGAGGCAATTCATCAAAGTTAACATGAATTGTTTCAACTATTATACTTGTTCTCTTGTTAAATACCATGTAAGCCTTTGACTGAGTAGAATACCCAACAAAAATACATGTATCACCTTTTCCTTCATTTTATCAAGATTTTCACCATCTCTGACGATGTAGCAAAGAGAACTAAAGATGTAAAAGAACTTAACTGACGGTTTCCGGGCATTAATGATATGGTAAGGTGTTTTCTCATGTCGAGGAATTATAAGTAAACGATTTTGAGTAAAACATGTTGTTGCAATTGCTTCAGCCCAGAAGAACAGAGGAACTTTAGCGGCGCTTAGCATTGTTCGAGCAGCCTCAACAAGAGTACGGTTCCGTCTTTCAACAATGCCGTTTTGTTTAGGTGTTCGAGCAGTTGACGTTTTGTGTCTTATTCCCTCTTTTGCAAAGTATGCATGAAGAGTTTTATTAAAAAATTCCGTGCCTTTTTCAGTTCGAACTGTTGTAACATGAGCATGAAGTCCTCTTTGGACAAGTGTAAGGAAATCAATGAGAACTCCAGGTGTTTTGTCTTTGGACCTTAAGAAGTGAGTCCAGGTATATCGGGAGTAGTCATCAACAATTACGAGAACATATTTCTTTCCATTAATACTTTCTACCCGCATTGGACCACATAAGTCCATGTGTAGAAGTTGTAACCGTCTTTTTGTGCTCGGGGTAGTCTTAGTGTGAAAAGACTTTCTTTTTGCTTTCCCTAACTCACAAGAAGAACACAGATGATCTTTGACAAATTTTAGCTTTGGAAGGCCATTCACAATATTATTCTTCGAAAGCAAGTTGATGGTGTCGAAGTTTAAATGAGATAGACGACGATGCCATAACCATGCTTGAGACGATGTTGCTTTAGCCATTAAGCAAATTGGATTGGGAGTTGTTGAGTCTTGCAGAGTAATGGAATACAAATCTGTGCCACGAGAACCTGTGAGAAGATCATTTCCCTTCAAATCACGGATATAACATGTAGACTTCCGAAAAGCAACTTCCAAATCCGCATCATAGAATTGACCAACAGAGAATAAATTATGATTAAGCCCTTCGACGTAATAAACCCATTTGATAGTAATCGTTCCTTGAACCAGATCTCCATAACCAAGAATTGGTGCAATTTGATCATTTCCAAACTTCACCGTTCCCAGAAATTTCTCCACAAAATTAGTTAGAAGTTTGAGATTTCCAGTCATGTGCTTTGAGCACCCAGAGTCGACGATGAATAGAATTATCTCGACGAGCTACAAAAGAATTAGAAGACAATGGAGTATTGGACACAGTGGAACACCTAGGAGTCTTATGTTCCAAAATATTAGCAGTTCTAGATGCATTTCCTAGAGGCATACTAACGTTTGGGTTAACATTTCCTATTTGAGACTTAGGTTTCCAATTGTATCCGGGTGGTGTATACTTAGGATACCACCAACTGCATGTCTTACTAACTTGCTCATATAACTTCCTAGTTATGTGTCTAGATTTCTTGACAGTGGAGTCTGTTGCAATAGTTTTCTTACTGGATGTTGCAACAGATTGGTTCACATCATGCTTGGGTTCTCTAGTACTAATAGGCACAGCCATTGGTTGTCTAGTCCTAGAATTCACACCAGTAATATAATGTAGAACACACAAATCATGATTGTCATTCAGCACACATTTTCCACAAGTAACACAGAAAAAGTTAACATTCGAGGTCTTAGCATTCAAACTGTCATTACACGTAGTTACAGACGCTTTATTATTTGAAAACTTAAAATTCCTACGGTGGTCTTATACTTCTTGCTTCTTCCCTTAACTATTGTTAGACATGACTCTATCTTCCAGTTGATTGCTCTTAAGCTGTGGTCTGCTAACACTAGTAGTGGGAATTACTCCTGTAGAGAGAGACACACGTTTGTTAGTTTTCCTATTGTCTTGAGGCAACCGTGGTGTTCTAGTTTGAGTAGGCTTTGTGTGCACTTTGTACATTCCTGGTGCAATCACATTTGTGTTATTCAAAATTGGCAACACATTCTGAGGCAAAATCTGTGCAGTGACTGGTTTTGAAAAATCATGGGACACATTTTGTGTGGTAACTGACTTTGACTTTGAAAAATCTTTCTTTGCAAGAGAATTTGAAAAAATAGGTGGTTTACCTAAAATTGATTGTCTTTGACTTTTAAAAGCATTCGGTTGTCGAATAATCGATGATTTTTCAAACTTAGTTTCCACAGATTTTCCTTTCATCTTTTCTATGAGTTTCTTCAACTCACTTATTGCAATTCCTTTGTCTTGTAGTTGAGCTTTCAAGTCTTGAATTTCAACATATTGTTCACGTTCTTTCAGAAATACGTTTGACTGATTTTCTTTGAAAGATTTGTCATTTTTATCTTTTCTTTGCACTGTTGTAAATCAAGTTCAAGATTAATCGCATGTTTCTGAAGTGCTTCAAAACTCTTTGACATTGTTCTACTTTTTGAAAGCTCTTTTTCAAGATGTTCACATTTTTTCAAGGTTTCCAAGTAATCACATTGCAAATTAGTAACTTCATCCAGATCAGTGTACACCCCAAGTATTGCATTCATGTGATCAGCATAGTAATATTCCCTTGAAAGTCGGTCGATTTCATTCAAAAACTGTGTTTTTTGAGTTTCCAGTTGAGATTTGAGAGTGTCTACTTCATGTTCAAGAGAATTAAAGTATCTCAAATCAGCAACCATTTCCTCGTTCAAACACAAGTAAAATTTTCTAAGTCCGCATTGATTCTTCTAATTTGGGGGCAAAAATTTCCTTCGATTGTATTTTGAATGAAATGATATATGTTACCAAAATATGTTCTTTTAGCGATTGTTTGTTTGCAACGTTCCACTCCATCAAAAATCATGTCAACACTCTTTTTAATCTTGAAAAGTTCTTTAGATCTTTTACACTTTTGATCCCAAGGAATGGATTCATCCATTCATTTTCCTAACAAAGTTGTTTGTTTACGAAAAGACTCTTTGGAAAATTCATTATTAAAAGATGTATGACTCATCTTTGACGTTTTTGGAAAATAGTGTTGTTCAAGCGACTTTTCCCGTTGTGGAACGAACAAATCATAAAGATTATTCAACTTGTCATAATCAAACGGTCTGATTAAATCGCTTAATTATGATCGACTTTCTTTGTCAAAATGAATCGTTTCGTCAGATTCAGGGGCTAACATTAACGCAAGATTATCATTATAGCAACCTATATCATACAGACGAGGATTCACTCTTTGAGCTTTCTTGAGGAACTCAGGTTTTGCAAAACTCGTTTTACAATTACGATTAAGCATATTCATTGTTTGAACAGATTGACCGGTTTTATATACAATATCATTTAAAACCTTGACCTTGTTTTCTAAAGCAATGACTTTATCAAGTTCTTTGTCTTCACGAGTTTTGTAAAACTTAATTTGAGCCTCTTTTGCTTGTGACATTATGGAGATGGTTTCTTGATGTGCATAAAGCTCCTTTTTCATATCCGAAATCGTTTGATTTAAATTATTTATTTTTCGAGTATATGCATTAGATGGCTTTTCAAAATCAATTGTGTATGACATTAAATCCTCTTTAGCTTTTGCACAATCAATTTCCACCTTTGACGCATAATTCACATCATTATACTTATCAAGTTCCGCTTGGAACTTCTTAAGGTCTTTAAACATCAACTGATTAGTCTTAGACAGTTCATTGTTTGCTTCTTTGAAATGGTTATTTGATGATTCTAAACTTTTATTTTTAGTTTTGAAATCCTCAATTTCACCTTTCAATTTATCAACTAACAAGCCCCGCGTCCCCACAAAATGATCAATTAGTGTAATTACAACGATACACATACACCACCCCCTCCCATCCCCCACAAAAAACCCGCAAAAAACTATCAAAACACCAACACAAAAAAAAAAAAAACACAAAAATCAGAAAACCCATTCTAAACCAGCGACCCACTATCGAAAACGCCAGGTACCAAAAACAACTATCCACAACCAATCAAACGAAAGAATCCTTAATCCACAAAATCCCCCACGCACGGCGCCAAAAATTGTTCTATTCAATTTAAAACACGTAAACGTAATATATAATAATTCCTATGGAAAAGTCACACAAATAATCACATTAAAAAAACCCCCATGCTGCCCCCTAGTACCCCGGGCCCCCACACCCAACCAACAAACTATACACACCACACCCAACGACTATAAACCGACCAGAATTCATTTCCCTCCCTGGTCGTTTCCCCCTTCCCCACCCCCTCCCCCCCACCCCTACCGATAAGATTCCCAATCCACCACTCAGAAAGAGACTTGGCTTACAAGGAATTTGACTGGAAACAATCGTATTGAATGAATATCCTCCCTACTTTTTAAAACCATACCTACAACCCCATCACACAACTTACTAAACCCCAACCTTTCATCCCCCCCCACACGTGCCAGAACCCCCAATAACTAAACCCCTCAAAACGGTTACCCAAAAAGGGCCAGCTACACACCCAACAAAACTAAAACTTCCCACCTAAATTGAGTTTAAATCCCACCCTTATATCCAATCCTTAACAATTACTAACAAGAAGTATAACAGCAAACTAAACAAAAACCGGACGTTAAAACAATGAACGTAAAAAACACGCAAATTGAAAACTAACACGCATCCCAGTACTTTCGCAAACGAATTTTGCAATTTTCAAAAACCCCATGAACAACTTGGAGCAAAACTAAAAATATTTTCCCTATGAACTTTAGGATAAAAGAAAATTTTCTAAAAAAGATTTATATTTTTTTGATTATTTTTCTATTTTAAATGATTTTTTATATGTACTAGTAGGAATCAAGGACAAATTAGAACAATGAAAAATCTACTCAAATAAGCCTAATAAGCTACTGCTTTTTAACACTAATTAAAACTAAAAAGACTTTATTAATTAAAGGAAAGAAGGTATAAACGAATTGTCCTACCTAGTGCAGATGGTTAAGTCTTATGGTTTGTGAGTGTGAGGTCTTGGGTTCGAATCTGGCAACACCTTTTTGCATTTTTTTTATTTTTGAAAACCAAAAGCTAAAAGCTGTAGAAGAGGCTTTTTAAAGCACTTTTAATGAAAGAAGCTTAAGCTAAAACTCAAAGATAAGCTCTAAAAGAGCTTTTGAAGTTCTGACCACAGAAAGTAGGCTTTTGAGCTTGAAAAACTTGTTTGGACTAAAATACTTGCACAATGCTTATTTTAAACTCAAATTAAAAACCAAAAGTTGTTCCTAAAAGCTAATGATGTACATAAGCTAATTTTAACAAGCTGATTAAACAGAAAACTCTAAAATCCAACTGAAATTAAAGTTAAAAACTGCAAACTCAGATATTGACTCAAAAATCACAAAATTAAGCTAAGCTAAAAAGCTCATTAAGCTATACTAAACCTTGAGCTTTTAAAAGCTTAACTATCTACTTATATGCTAAGAATCCAAACCATAAAAATAGCTACTATAAGCTAGAAATTTAAATTTAGAAGCTAAGTCTAGGTTACTACTGTTTTTGGTCTTTTTTAGATTTATATGAACTTTTAAAAGCAAATGTACCTAAGCTATTAAGCTGGAAATGACAAATTAAGCCTAAATCTACACTAACCTAAATGATGACTAAAAGCTACTTAAATTTGAGAATTTAAAAGCCACTAACACTAAGCTAAATTGAAGCTTAAAAACAGCAGTACACAACAGTACTAACTGCTGTCTAACTACTGATGCAACTACCAAAGTGAGGCAAAACAAAGAATGCAGGTTACCTTAGTGGTAAACCTGCAATAGATGCACTCAATTAGAGTGCTAAAACACTTAGCAATCCAAATCCAAGCCTAGGAAGGCTTGGATCAAACTTAATAATCAAAGAAAAAGGTGTAAAAGTCCCCTGGTGCTGAGACACTCCAATTAAGCCTTAACTTTTTATAAAATGAAATCTAAACTTTGAAAACTCTTACATGACTAATAAAAAATGATTATCAAACTGACTTAAACAAAGATCACAACTCAGTTTGACTTTAAAAGGACAAACTGAGTTTAACCAAACACTCCTTAATGACTTGACAGATTCAAAAGAGCTTATTAGATTAAAATCTACTTATTAAAGCTTCATTACCAGATATTCAGTAGCTTATTACAAGCTTAACAAACACAAATCATCAACTAATTTAAGCTAGAATTAAGAATCTAAAGCTAAGCTACTTATTATTTTGGTTTTTATGATTTTTTAAAGACAAGTAAATGACAATCTAAGATCTATAATGCTAAAGCTTAAACAGATGAAATTATATGACCAATAAGCTCAATAAGACTCAGATAAGCTACTAGAAAGCAAATTTAAGAAACTAATAAGAAAATAAGTAAAGCTAAATGAACTATTAAGCAATTATTAAACTAGTAATTAAAGAGAATGAAATTAAATGAAGACTTACAAAGGGCTTCAGCTAAACAGAAGCTTATATGCTTATAGAGCTTATCAACAACTCTGGCTTATCCTAAGATAAGCAAGTAAAGTCCATGGGAGCCCTTCCATAATTGGCTCCCCTTCTATAAGCTCCAAATCCAATTAGTTAAGGTAATTAAACTGTTTTATAAGGCTTAAGTAGATTAAAGGCTTAATTGAGCTCCATTACAAGCTTATAGACTTGTAAGAGCTTTTGAGTAGCTTATAGATCAGTAGCTTAACATTTGAGAATGAATAAGAGCTTATGAGTTAAGACAGCTTATATAAACTAAACATTTGATTTCATTAACAACTAAAAAGAGGTACAATGCTTTGGAAAATTAAACTACAAAAGCTTTAATGAAAATTACATTTTAAAAAAAAAGTTACATAAGCTAAAACTAAATTAAGCTAAAATTTCTATAAGCTAAAAACTACCACTGAGGTGTACAAAGAAAAAGAAAAGATAAAATGTGTGTGTATGTGAAGGGCTATAAATAGCCAGCTGATTAAGCTTCTAGGAGCCAAAGTTTGTTAGACCTTCTCTCATCTTATCCATTGTATCCTCTCAATCATTGGAGGATTCTTCTTAGCCTTTGGATCACATTTGAGCTCACACGGATTGCCAGCGTGGCAATCCGTTTTGAGACTCTCTTGTGCTTCTTGTGAGAGTACAATCAGTGTAAAACCAACATTCTCTTGTGTGTTTTAAATCATCCAACGTGGCATTCCCTTGATGGGTTTTGACCAATCAGGACCTTTGATGATGAGTTAACCCTGCCATCTTGTTCTTGAACCCTTGAATTACTCTTTTGAACCTTTAATTTGCTAAAGCCCTTTGTTTTCACCCTTGAGTAAATTGTAGGAGATGATGAACAGTACATAACATTTTTTCGCGCCTGTTTTTGACTGAGGGGGGTAAAAGGGGGTAAGTTTGGGATATTGGCACGTTTGGTCCCTCTTGTTTATGGTGTATAGATTTGACAATAGGCAGATTAGGTCCCTGGACTTATATAAAAGGGTTATGGGCCTAGGTTTTGGGCTTTGGTTTTGGGCTTTGGTTTCGGGTAAGGAAATGGAAAGGTAAAAGCCCATTTAGCTTTAGGGACCATTTGTGTAATTTTGGTTTTATTGAGGGACTGAAATGAAACTTTGGGTTTTTGTCTTTAGTGAGTTGACTTTGACTTTGGTTGACTTTTTTGACTTTAGCTTCCGGCTCTTGTACACTCTTCCGTTCCTCGTGTCCGTGTTTGTCCGGTTTTGACCGTTTTCTTGTGATTTTTATCTTATTCGTACCTGCACACATAAAACATAAAAACAAGCATATCTTTGCCATTTTTAGTCTGTTTTGGGCTTAATTGGGCCTTTTTAGGTATAAACGGATATGTGTATTTCACACATATCAACAGTCAATATGGATTTTTCTGTCAAGGTCACAATAACTAAGGTATTCGTCTAATCCATTAATGATCTCATCATTGTACCTAGCTTTGTCTACTCCGGCCATAGGTTCATCATCAATCTCACCTTCCTAAATGGTGGGCTCTAAATCATCACCTTGATTTCTCCTAAGTTCAAATGGTTCATTTAGATCGTCTAATTCGATATAGTCTCCATTCAAGGGGTCTAACGATCTATTTAATATCAAAGTTTCTCCTATTAACCTAGCCTCCAAATCAAGTTCCATCATTTCTCTTAAACTTAACAGGTAGACCCTCTTAATTAAACTACTAGCAGGTTTATCAATTTTAAAAGTAATTCTCTTATCCCCTACCCTCAAAGTAATCTTTCTTTTAAACACATCAATCTTAGCGTAGGCGGTAGAAAAAAATGGTCTTCTAAGGATCAAGGGCACTTTGACATCCTCGGGTATATCTAGAATTATAAAGTCTATGGAGAAAACAAACTTACCTATTCCTACTAGTACGTTTTATGCAATACCTTTGGGATGTTTCACGGTTCTGTTAGCCAATTCAATAATTAACTTAGTATGAGCTAATTCGCCTAGTCCAAGATTAGTGTAGGTCGAGAAAGGCATAACACTGATGCAAGCTCCTAAGTCAGCAATGGCTTTTTCAAAACAGACATTATTAATGTACCAAGGTAAAGTGAAACATCCTGGGTCTTTTTCCTTTTATGGCAGGGCATCATTGCGAAGTGTAGTCCCAATCGAATAAGCATCCTTATCTTTTAGTCCATACGATCCCTTCTCATCATCACAATGATACAAATAACTTGGAAACAAAATAGTCATTTGGTTTGGCACGAGAATCAGCATATTATTCTGTAGGTCCGATAGGTGTATCGGCTTAGGCCAATACGGCGTATCGGGTTCATATCAGCATCAACAGTAGTCGATATCGACTTGACATGATCCCTCGGGTTTATTTTGGTTAAACCAAGTAAACTTCCAAATCCCATTTCCTGTAGTACCTTGCTTATCTGGCCGATTTGAATCTCCAATGTCTTGATTGAGGCTCCTTGATTTATAATAGCGACATCTATAGAAGCTCGAATCTCCTTGATTAGGTTGAAGTTTTCTTCATGTCTTTTTGATGATTCGGTTATAAACTTGCTCAGTGATTCTTCCATTGATTGTCTTCGCTCTTGATACAAAGGGTTCACATTATTTCTTTGGTAGAATCCCAGAGTTGCTGCCCTATATTGCCCTCCTTGTTGGAACGGTACACCAAATTGAGTATAATATGCTTATTCAAGGGTTTTTCCTTCTTTTTTAGTGGGTAATCATTGGTGTAATGAGATCCCTTGCATAATTTGCATCCCACTTGAGCAGCGTAAACCTTTTCATTTACCTTCTTGATTTCCTTTCCAAGGTTATTAAGTTGGGCTTGAATGGCAGCTAATCCATCAGAATTCTCAGTACTTCTAGTCTTAGTAGACGTTCCATTGTGCCACTTTTGAGAATGTTCAGCCATCTCTTGGATGGCTATCTTTGCACTAGCAGATGTCATAGTTGGTATGGCACCCTTGGAATCAAAAATTTGTCTAGTAGGCACCTCCAATCCATTATAAAATAAGATCACCTCCTGCATTTCTGTTAAGTAGTGTTGATGACATCTCATCAAGAGCTCCTTTAATCTTTCCCAAGCTCGGTAAAGAGTTTCATCAGGTTCTTGTTAGAAGTTATTGATCTTCTTCGTCTTTTTAGCATTTCGGGCAGGTGGACAATATTTGTTCAGAAATTTCTTCTTCAAGGTTTCCCAATTCAAAATTAAACCAGATGGTTCATTCCTTAGCCAACGACTTACGGCTCCAGTGAGGGATATAGGAAAGCTCAAAGCATTATTTGGTCTTAGGTAATTCCTAGAATATGGAATAAATCAACGATCTCAAGGACTTTTTCAATATGCTCATTCGCATCTTCATGATCCGAACCGCTAAAAGTGTTGTCATGTAATTCTTTAAGAAAATAGCCTTTAAGTTCAAAGTGAGCTTTTTCATCGAATTTAGGCCTAGTAACACCTGACCCATAGTCTCCTCTGGTCTTGCACATGTATTCCTCCATTGTTTTCGCCATTGCTTCTGTTTCCTTTCTTTCAAACTGATCTTCAAGATCAGAAATAATGTTGAATTCCGGTGAACTTAAATATTCAAGACTACGTGTCTTGGAGAGATTCCTTGATGATCGAAACACTCATTCAGGGTTTTTGAAAGGTTGGATGAGATCTTTGTTCGAACTCCTTGTCATGCACTATGGTATGCGTTTAATTACACATACCTTTTACCTAATAAATTAACCCTAAACGACCAAAAACGCACATAAAATGCCATAAATATGCTTGTTTTTGTGTTTGTACTGTGCAGGTACCGGATATTCACTAAAGGACAAAAACAAAGCCAAACCGGACAAAACCAAGAGCGGAATTGAAAAGAGCGTGAAAAACTGAGGCCAGAGGAGAAAAAGGATTGGAAACGGAGCTAAAACGGACATTTCCGGATCGACTCGACAACGTTTGTGCATTTAATAAAGTCAAGACGAAGTCAAAGTCAACCCCGGGATATGGCGTTGGAAAGGGCATCAAAAACCGAACCCGAAAACCTAAAATGCTAAAAGTGGGCCCACCCGTACCCACCTAGTGGGCCCGGGTCAGCCCACCTATATACTAAACCCATTTTAAATAAAAGCCCAAAAGTTATAAACTAAAAAAAAACCATTACCCTTTTTTATAAACCCGCCGGCCCAAATATACCCCCCTGGCCCAAACAATAAAACCCCTTTAACCTTTAAACCCCTTAACCATTTAACCTTTTACACCGTTAGTCCTAAAGGACTAACAATGTTAGTCCAAAAGGACTAACGGTGCAATTACAACCCAACCTCAGGGACCAATGACGAACAAAACAAGGACGATGCTTGCAACAGCATCATACACTCTCAGGGACTAGTATTGCCATTTTCCCAAACTGGTACCCTGTAACCAAAAACACTGTACTTCTTCCCCTATGTTCCCGCCATTATTCCCTGTCACCATCACCCTCGTTTTTTCCTTCACCACCAAACAAAACTTCCTTAACCCCACTCCCCCCACCTCACAAACCAACAAGGATACTGTGGCAATCCCTAACCATCCTATTGGACGAATGAATTCAAGGGTTGGATTGAGTTGGATTGGGCATCACTCAAAATTAAGGGTCAGGATTAGCTCTTGGTTTCTCTCACACCAAAAACACAAGAAGCACACAAGCTGAAGACTGGGGCTTCTTATAAAAGAAAGAAGACAGAGAAAAGAGAGAAGTATCTAGATGTAGAAGTAGGGTAGAAGTAGTTTAACTTGTCTTTTTAATACTCTCCAGCTTATTTTTTTTACTTAATTGTACTTTAAATTCCAAGCTTTGTAATTCTCCTTTTAAAGTTAATACAAATTCAAGTTTTCAAGTTATATTACATTCTGTCTTATAAAGCTTAGAGTACTCAGGTCATTTCATGTTTACAAAGTGATTTCTATAAGCTCCTTAAAGCTTATACAAGCTGTGTTATGCATTAAAACTTTTACAAAGTTTTCTTTTATAAGTTACTATTAAGAAAATAAGGATTTCACTTGGAGCATGGTATGCAATGGAAGGCCATGGTATAGAGCCTCATGGGAGGCAATAGGTGTGTTTGTTGCTACTGAAATTCAGAGAAAAGAGCCTAAGGAACTTGTAAGCTCTTAAATTTCAATTTTCTTGAAAAATACTGTAGCATTGCTTAATTCAGCTTATCCTGCCTTATTGTTCTTATATTCTACTTTTATATTCCTTTTCATATTATCCATTGTTATTTGAAGTTCCTGCATTGTTATTATTCTCTTGTTTCATTGTTTTTAGTTAAATCTGTCATTAATAGCTTTAGACTGCTTATTCCTATTAGCTTATTTTCTATACTATTCTCTGTGTACTTTTTGCTCATTTTTCAATCATAATAATAGTCCATCATTTGTTTTCATTATTTATAGCTTACCCTGGTCTGTTCTAGTGTAAACCTGAAAATCTAAAATTTAAAATGGGTGTTTGGGTCAATGGTACAAAACGGGTCAAAAGTGATGTTAAACTACTTTGGGTCTTTTGGCAAAATTTAACACTCTATTTAAGTTAATTAAGTTAGTTTTAAAAGTTTTTATAAGTCTTAAATCATGTTTTAAGGGTCTGACTATCCAATGTTCAAATATGAGTTCTTGAAACTGTTTAAAAAAAATTATATTTGATCTTTGCTAAAAAGTTATTTTAAAGCTTTGTTCTTGCACCTTTTAGAGTCTAATGCAGTAAGGTTTAGAGATAATCTAGTGTCCATTGGCATTTTTCCCTTTAGTGTAGTTCTGTACTTTAGTTTTTCCTACCTTTGATTAGTAAAAAGATCAACAGCCTTTTTCAATAAGCTCCCCTTAGTATTAGGTCCTGATTTTTAGTATTTAAGCTCATTAGGTGTCCCTTTTTTTATCTGTCTCATCTTTCATTAGTGTTAGGAGCTTGTTTACTAGCTTATTGTTAGGCTAAAATATTGCATTTTATACTTTAAAAAAACTCACACTCAGCAGCTGCTGAGTGTGATTAGCTCTTTTCCCAAGTTTTTTTTTGGGCTTATCTTATTTTAAACCACCTTGTCTTTGTGATTTTTTTATAGCTTATATTACTGAGTTTAAAACACTTTAAGCCTCATAGTCTTAAGTGCCCATCTTGGTGCTTATTTTTAAGCCCAAAGATAGTCCCTTAGGCTGTTTCTAGTACCCTTAGCTATAAAGTTCTTAATTGCTTATTTTTTCTTTTCTGTTTGTCTTTTTGGCTTATTTGAGTTCTTACTTGCTTATTTGATGTTGCCTTTCATCTGTCATTGCTTATTTTTCTTTGCCTTTTGCTTAATAGTCTTGGAATAAGCCCTCATTTTAGCCTTAGTTGTATTTAGTTATAATTAGCATTCTGTCTGTTTGATGTGCTTTTTCCTGGCTTATTTGTAGTTTTCATAAAAAGTTCTTTTTATAAAGTTTGTTATTTTAGCTTAATGTTTAAGTTTTAAAAGAAAATTTTGAAAAAAAAAATGTTTTATACTTATTAGTGTTAGTATAAAAGATGTTTTTGCTTATTTCTGTTTTTGCTGTCTTATTGGTCCAAATTATAAAACAGTTAGCTTATTTTAGTCTTAGTGTAAAAAAATGCAAACTGCTGTTTTCTTTTGCTTATTTAGCAGCTTATTTTTCAGTTTTACAAAAATTGCTTTTTTAATAAATTCTTATTTTGTGTACT
Source organism: Tanacetum coccineum (assembly GCA_026074375.1). Classification (NCBI taxonomy): domain Eukaryota; kingdom Viridiplantae; phylum Streptophyta; class Magnoliopsida; order Asterales; family Asteraceae; genus Tanacetum; species Tanacetum coccineum. Next base: position 15,998 of record BQNB010089963.1, read on the forward strand.
TTACAAGTTTTGTTAAAGAAAAAATAAAAAAATTTAGATAAAAAAGGGAGGCAAGGGTCGAACCCAAGACCTCCCCGTTGTCACATAACTCGTCCCACAACACTCACACACTATCGCACGCCCAGTAGAGCTATCTGTTAGTGTTTACTTACCCCATTTATATTATATAGTCCTTTTTGCCTTTAAGCTTATCAGCCAATTTTGGCTTATTTCAGCTTATTTATAAGCTGAATTTTCAGTTTTAAATTTTTCTTAGAACCTTTATAGTTTAATGCCTTTTCCCTGAATTTTTCAGAATTTTTCATAATCGTTTGATATTTTTTATCATTTATTTTCTATTAACCTGTTTTTTAATTATAATAAATTAAATAAAAATCAAAAAAATATTTTTCTTTTTTAGAAAATTTTATTTTATCAGTATGCACTTAGGAAAAATAGAAAAAATTTCGTAGGGTCATTTTTGCAAAATTTTGATTTTTAAAGAACGGGATTTAAACCCGTTCTCGTTTTCTTGTTTTTGAACTCAATTTAACTCCGTTTTTAGTCTAGTCTTTTTTATTCTTCATTTTTAGTCACATAGAGTAGATTAGAAGTAAAAAATTCACTTTAGGATTAATTTTTCATATTTTAGGTTTTTAGTCGCGTTCGTTTTTAATTACCGTTCTCGTTTTTGTGATTTAAGCCTAATTGCCTTAATTTTATGCTCCCGTAGACTTAGGATTTCATTCTTATGCCTTATTTATGCTTCCCGTAGAATTTTAAGATAATCATTTGCCTTTTTATGCTTTTCCGTAGTTTTAGGTTTAAATTCCCGTTTTCGCGTTTTTCTTAAATTGCTTTTGTTTAGGGTTTTCTTTTGTTCGTTTTTGCATATTATTAGTAGTTTTAGAAACTCAACCCCATATCTTTTCCATTCAAGCATTGATATTCAAACCGACTTTCGATTTTCAAATTCACGCCTCGTTGGGAAGAACGACCCGGGTCCGGTTTTAAACTTTGTGGATAACGAAGTGAGAAACCGATACTTCCGGTTTACTATACTACTATCATTGATATTATCCTATTTGTTATATATATTTATATATTTATTTATATTTATATATGTGGTAAAGGAAATCAAATCAATCTGACACAGAGGATAAACAATTCAGTAGGATATGCTCGATAAAAAGAAAATTCAGAAAACTAGCACGGGAACCGAATACAAGAATTAAAGTCTGCTACTGTATCAAATGATCGATACACCGAATTCAATGTATATGAATACGCCGTATTGATTTGTTGAATACAATATGTTGTATTTGTTTGGAAAAGCTAATACGCCGTATTCAATGGATTTGAATACGCTGTATCGATTATTCGACCAGTACAGTAAATAGAAAACGAAATTAAACACAAAGGATAAAATAAACATACAAGCAAACAAAATATAATTAAATATAGAAAACTTTACACTAATCTAAATCATGTTAATCTAGGTTAAAACCAAAATACTAATAAAAATAAAAATTAACAACTTCACTCTCCGGCAACGGCGCCAAAAACTTGATGTGTCGTTGTGCGTAGGTATTATTCTATTATCAAGTTTTACATTTATATTTTGCCGACTATACCTAAAATAACACTAACAGGCAGTGTACCCGATCAGATGTAGCTTCATTGGTAAGTAGGGTGTCGATCACTAAGAGAGAGAGCATAATTCTTAGTTCTATCAGTATTTTAGTTATCTATTCTATGCTAGTAATAATTATCTAAGTCAATTCTAAGTTAAACTAGTTCAAAGTTAAACCTATGCTAAACCTGATTCTAACGGATAAAGGGGGCTTTCAGCCTGAGAGACTGTCACAGGTTTGGTGGTGACTTTAATCTACTTCCGCTACCAAAACGCACGCAAAATAATAATCAAAAGATAAAAGAGCGGTCAAGCCAATTTTAAGAAAACTGCATTAGCCATGATTACTTGAATATAACGTTGGTTTGTTTATTAGTGCAATGATTGCTTATCTCGAAGTGGCATATCATTTCTAGATTTAGGCGGTACTTCTTCCTAAAACCTAGATACGCTAATTCTGTCACAATAAAATACATTCGCATAAAGCATCCTTTTGCTAATTATAATCTATCTTAGGATTTAAGTAATGGTGCTCTTACTAAACCCTAGCTCATCGAGACTTTACTCACTTACTGCTTAACTGCAATTTATATACTAGTAGTCCACTCTGTCCAAGTCCTAACCAATGGAATCAAAACGTCATTTGTTGATCCTAGGGACACCTGCTAGTCCAACTTGTTCACTAAACCATTGGCAAGGATAGGTCATTTATTTGTGATTATATGATTCTAGATATATAGATTGCTATCTGGAGAGCTATCCCGGTTAATCTAGCTTGACTTGGTCCATCTCACTAGATCCGGTTGAATGAGTAGGTCGCATACAAAAGCACATAAACAAGTATAAATTAATAAACATAATCAACAACCAACGATAAATTAAGACAATCGAGATAAACAAACCAAATGTTAAATCTTCATAAACTTGGCTAATACCCAATGGTATTAGCCCTTAACCATTGTAATGTACACAAGCGTAATAATGAAAAACCAAGGTAACCTAACCGAGTTAAATGAATGATACCAAAAATTGAACGATTATTAAGAGTATGAGAATTACAAGGTGTTTCCTATGGAATTAAGCGCATTGCGAGACCTCTTCTGCTCTTTTCTCTTCTGGAAATCGACTTTTGTGGTTATGGTATCGTAAATATGATCAAGCACGCCTTAAACTCGTATTTAGGGTCTTCTATTTATAGTGTCTGGAATACGATCGATACGCCGTATTGGTCGAGGTCAATACGGCATATTGGGAGTTTTCTTGGAGTCGGGACCACGTTCAATATCTTCCAGAATCTTTATATAATCTTCAATACGGCGTATACATCTTCACAACTGCGCGGTTTCTTGTGAAGTGCAGGCACATATACGCTGTATCTTCCTTGTTGGATATGGCGTATAAGTTGTCAGAACAGTAATCTTCAAATCTCATCGTTTAAGATCCAGAATGCGTGCCTTTTAGCAAATCTTCACAAAGTACTCCATAAAAACTGTAAATAACAACTTTAAGCAAATAAGTACCAATTCTTGCAATAATTTATACAAAATGGGTAAGAAACATGGGATAAATGATGCTATAAAAGTGACGTTATTTGATGTCATCAGTCCACCACGCACATTAAATACTTATTCTAGTTATCTTACCAAACATGAGGTTTCACTTAATTTAGATCACGTTTCACTAGACATCTATGCGAAGGTTCAGATATCACTGGTTTTCTAATGCCTAACGTGCACACCACTAACAAGAAATAATAGATAAAATATTATAACTAGGTTTCATGCAATCATAAGCAAGCATAATTAAATTTAGCCTAACATGTTAAAGAGAAGAGAAGAAAAACAATTAATCAAACAACATATAAACATATTGAATAATTAATAGATGAATTACTTAACTTCAATGAAACATGAGAGTATATCAGTAACCAATGACATATAAATCCCTAAAAATCATTTATAATACCAGCTCTAAGACTTCACAAGTTTCCACACATGAATTATGAAAATAATTCCCGAATATATATAGAAAATAGCTTGTGATGGCGTCGGGTTATAGCCGTGACGCCATCACGTCGTCGATCTTGAATTAGGGTTTTTTCCACCGCTATTGTTTGACGCCGTCACGGTGTAATCGTGACGCCGTCATGAAGACCTTCGTGATTCTCTGAGTCGTCAAACTTGCATTTATTTTAACACTTTGTATGCACTTTTGGTGAAGGCGTCAGAAAGGTGGTCGCGAAGCTGGAAAGTCGTCTTTTGCCTTGTTTTTTCTCTAATCGAGCCCAAGTCACGTATATTTCATCCAAGTGCTTCTCAAACACAAAAAAGGATTAAGTATCATAATTGAGAATATTTGCATAGTTTTAGAGGTTAAATGACCCTAAAAATGTATAATTTGACACCTCATCATTAATCAAAAGTTAATTATATTTAACTTGCATATAATCAACTTTTTAACAAACACACCCAACAACTCTTAGGATCAAGAATCCAGTTTAACCAAAAGGCTAATGCCTTTGAGTACCTATTGCAAATCCACAATAAGAAAAGTGCTTGGATTTAATTAAGGGAAAATTCTCTAAAAGGTCCGAGTTCAAGGGTGCTAGTCACCTTCTCCTCCAAAAAACATTTTTTAGCCAAAAGAGTCAGGGGCGACTGTGCGATGGGGCAACCTCACCACAACACGCCATGTGTCTCTTATTTAATTATTAAAGTACATTTCGGGTACGTATTTGCTATGTAAGTATAAATTTTTTTGGATTGGGCAACTTGTACAATAAGGGCGACCGTATTTTGGGCAACTGGGTTTTTGGTCATTTTACATTTGTACTTTACATAAATTAATATTATAGTACATGTTGCGACTTGTACTTTTAGGGAAACTTGCACTTTTTGGCAACTTAAAGTACTTTGTATTTTTTTAAACAAACAGATTTCATTTTTTATACCTATTTTTGTTTTTATACCTAATACTAATATTATTAAAACATACACCACACATAGCAACACACACTAAAACACACACAACAACACACACAACCTCATGATGAACACCCACCCAACACCTGTTCTTCTTCCCCCTGATTGTTCTTCATCAGATGAACATAAACTTTAATCCTTTTTACCAATCCATCCATAACACTAATAGTAATTGAGAATCTAAATCCATATTCAAATCACAATGTCTGATTTGTACGATGTCAAAATCAGTGTTAGGTCAAGTGTTAAGTTGCTTCTAGAAATTAAAGGTCTTTTGTCAATAAAGCCGAATGGTGAAAGGTTATTTAGGGATACTGTTTTTGGGCCGTGGTTGAATATTCAGTCTCACGAAAATGATAGCCATATGATGCATTATGTTTTTCAACATCAGGTATCTGTCTATAACCTTCGATCTGATTGTCATCCAATTATATTCACATTCTTTTGTCCATTTTTAATTAAAAGGTTCTGAAGTGTTTTGGTGACCACCAAAACATGAAATATGAATTTACATTAATTATTTGAATATCTAATATGATTGTCTTGTTTGGTATCATTCTAGTTAACCAATATTTGGACTACCATGTGTTAAATGTGAAGGAAAGTGTTCTAAACGGCACTCATTTGATACGATGTTATTAGTTCACTTCTTTAAGGTTCAAAACTTATTTCTCAAGACGCATCTTATACCATGAAATTGCATGATAAGGTACGGGCTTGCGTATCAAGGAGTGAGTTTAAGATGAATCAATTTACAAAACTACCGTCAAAGTAAAACACATGTTAAACGATGAATTAAGATGGTATTGTGGAATTTTGTACCACATCTAACTTTGATAAAAAAATAATACAGGTAGGTTAGTCTTTTAGGTTACAAAAGTAACAGGACATTTAGTTTAAGATGTTCAAAATGGATACTGTTTATGAGCTAAAAACGGTGTAGATATCGTGCACACAACACACAAAAGAAAACTATTGAGAATACGAGTCTATAACCACAAACAACTGATAGTTAGTTTCTATCGCCCATCAAATACACCACTAAAAACCTGGCTACTTCCTCCCAATGATGCTTTCCATTCAACTGAGGACATCACAATTCAAGCTAAAGACTCCACTACCTCTCGTATTTCTCGTCTGTTATTTGGGTCTTTACTTAGACACCAATATGAAATTTCAGCCATCTGCAAACACGGATTGCACATATGTAACCAAGAAATTAGCATTTATCAAGTCTACTGGGGTGTTTGGCATTGTTGTTTTTTTAATATTTATAGGATTATGCATTTTGAAGTCACATATACTAATCTTTAGAGTTTGGGTCAGTTTAGGGAATTACGTAGGATTGGCTGATAAAAAGCTGATTTTAAATATATGATTATTTTCCTACAAAGTCCTAAAATAACGAGATTTGCCAAACACTCTAACAGGTGGTTATCTGATTTCAAAACTATAAACAACAGAAGCACATTTTTTCGCTATTATATGGCTCTTTTCTGAAAGGAATCAAATGGCTATTATTTGTAGTTCATTGATAGAAACCAAATTGATAACAATAAATTGAAACAAACAACCGTAGTCGGATGCTTGTAGATATATTGATAACCAAAAGTAAATCCTACAAAACAAGAAGAAAATAAAACAAGAAATCCCAATGCCCAAAACCCTAAGGTAATCCCCCTTATAATTAGGTGCATATTACTTCTTCCCCAAAATAAACCAAAAATAACATACTTAACTATTAACTAATAGTTAATGGCAATTAGCCCCCTTGACTCTTACGCTAATAACTTTGACCCTAACCATTCATATCATCACTCCCGCCCTGAAAAACCACCTTGTCCTCAAGGTGGAGCGTGTTCCTCGTCATACCTCCCTTCTTTCTCCTCTTCCTCATCATCCACGAGGAGAGCCTGAAGTGCTTTTTCTGGACATCGATGTCCTGGACTGTACTGCCCATCACATCGATAGCAAAGTCCTTTAGCTCTCTTATCTGCGAACTCTGAGTCGGTCATGCGTTTAAACGGAGCCCCCCTGCAACCACGGCTAGAGGCCGAGAGCCATCACCACCGGTTCAGTTTGCGGCCTTAGGGGTTACCCCCTTACTTGTTTCATCATTGATTAATGCTAATTCCATGGCTTGACTCAATCCTGTGGGTTTCTGAGTTTGCACCGCCGTACGTAGCTCCTATTTTAACCCCTTTATGAAAATACCCTTGAGTACCTCCTCTTGTAACCTTGGTAATTATGCCACTATCTTCTCAAACATAGTGATATAGTCTCGAGCGGTCCCGCTTTGGCTAATGGCGAAAAATTATTCATTTAAGGTACCCGCTTGCGAGGATTGAAAACGAACTAGCATTCGCCGCTTTAAATCTTCCCAACTCCGGAATGGTTCCCTGTTGTGAGTCCATCGAAACCAAGACAGAGTTGGACCCTCTAGGCACATCATCGCAGCCTTGAGTCTCTCCTCAAAGGTCACTAATCCTTGGATGTCAAAAAATCTCTCGGCGAGGTAAACCCATCCATATACGTCATCCCCGTTAAAAAGAGGCATTTTTAGTTTTCGCAATCGATAATCGATCCCCGGCATCCAACCCCGTTCGTTCCCGTGAACAAGTGGCGGTGGTATTGTTTGATTTGGCGCCGGAAAAAACCTACCAGCGTTGACCAATGAAACATCCGAGAAATTTTGGAACATCCCTTCGGTACTTACCGGTAGCCTGCTGTTATAGCTACTGTGCTCCCCTGTCTGAAACGGCCCAAAAATATCACCATTCGACCCATATGGAATCGGAAACCCTTGCGAGTCAAAGGGGAGGCCAGGAAAACTAAGAAAACTAGTGTACGTTGTGGAGAATGGTAGGGTCGGCGCGGGTTGTTGCAGCGGGTGAGGGATGGCAAAGGTTGGCGGCAACGAGGTAGTGGTGGTATTGGGGTGTTGCAGCAGCATGGTGGGATAGGATTGCAGCGGTTGGGTGTGGAGGGGCGGCGGTATGGTGGTGGCGGTGGCGGCGGCAGCCGGTTGTCTTGTTTTCAACAGTTGTAGGATTTAAGCAAACTGTTTGTCGGCATCAACCTTATTTTTTTCCATTGTCTCTTTCAATTCTGCTTGGCTCACAGCTTGCTCAACCTTGTACTGCTCGAAACTTGCCTCCAGATCGGTTACCTTAGTCATGAGTGATTTTTTTACTGTAGTGAACAGTAATTCCGTCGATAAATAGTGTCGTAGGCTCTGATACCAATTTGATAGAAACCAAATTGATAACAATAAATTGAGACAAACAACCGTAGTCGGATCTCTATTTAAAAAGCGCGCCTTTTAGCGCCTGAGGCGTAAGGTGATCCGAGGGCTGTAGTGAGGTCATCGCATCGGACCCTGATTGCGCGAGCCGTTACATAAGGCGATCGGAGGCGGTGCTTTTGGCGCCTTTGATGATCGCTTTTTAGCGCTTTTTTAACGCCTCATTTGTTTATGAGTATAAAAAGGACATTTAAATTAAAAGGGTTTAAATGGACTATTATTGGTCCTTTTAAGTTGGTTTTTGTATAATCCATTCGTTCTTATGCATTAAAACTAAAAGGGTTTAAGTGGACATTTAAACTAAAACGCCTCTTCTAATTTCCATAAATCCCCATCTGTTCTTATGCATTGCATGGTTTTTGTTCACATGCATGTCTTTGTGGTCCTTCAGTTATTCTCCCGTAGGAATTTGATAAGCTTATGATCTTTGTTTTGTAATATCTAGCATTTTAGCGATATGGAATCGCAAACTTTGAGAAATAATGGGGAATGAATTGTTGTTATTTTTGTTAAATGTAATGCTCAACCTTGTACTGCTCGAAACTTACCTCCAGATCGGTTACCTTCGTCATGTGTGAATTTTTTTATTGTAGTGAACAGTAATTCTGATGATGAATAGTGTCATCAGATCAGTGGGCTCTGGTACCAATTTGATAGAAACCAAATTGATAACAATAAATTGAAACAAACAATCGTAGTCGGATGCTTGTAGATAAATTAATAAACAAAAGTAAATCCTACAAAACAAGAAGAAAATAAAACAAGAAATCCCAATGCCCAAAACCCTAAGGTAATCATCCTTATAAATAGGTGCAAATTACTTCTTCCCCAAACTAATACCAAAAATAACATACTTAACCATTAACTAATAGTTAATGGCAATTAACCCCCTTGACTTTTACGCTAATAACTTTGACCCTAACCATTCATATCATTACTCTCGCCCTGAAAAATGCCTTGTCCTCAAGGTGGAGCGTGTTCCTCGTCATACCCACTTCTTTCTCCTCCTCCTCGTCATCCATGAGGAGAACATGAAGTGCTTTTTCTGGACATCGATGTCCTGGACCGTACTGCCTATCACATCAATAGCAAAGTCCTTTAG
>BQNB010089965.1:0-27270 GCA_026074375.1 Tanacetum coccineum
TTAATTGTCACAATTTGAAAGTTGATTTGATTATGAAATGCAATGAAAATAAATATGAAAATGAAATAGAAATGTAATCAAGGGAGAAAGGCGTACTAGCCTAGCTACTACTTATTAGTGTGAAGAAGATGTTTCCTAGTGTAATGTCTAATTCCCGTTTATTATGTTGGTTCCAATATCATTAGGTTCGAGTTGTAATCGCAACCTAACATATACTTCCTATGATCTCAATCCCGTTGTTGCTCATGAAAATCGAGCATCTAGGTTGTAGTCAGTCAACTACTCTAAAGACTTGTCTAAATGTCGACAATCCCACTACTCGACATTAAACCCTCCTAAAAGGATTTCATGTTAGAATTTAAATAATTGTTAACCATTAACAACTACGAGAGCGCAGCGGATATGGATCAAGTTTGGCATATACGATTAACACACAATAAACATAAAGAAATCACACCTCTTGATGAATCAAATGCTAATGAAACAAACTGGTTAAGATACCACCTCTATGGTTGCTCACACAACACGTCGAACAAGTACGCCACGATGCTAGTCGTTGCTTCACGTAACTAACAACAAGTGTATAGATCTTGTACTAGATCTGGCCCAAATCTCTAATTAGAGATAAGTTTGGATCAATACAAAATAAGAGGAAGGATAGATAGGTTATATTAAATATATTGTATGCATGACATAAATACATGCACATGTTATATAATAATATACCAATGAAAGGTGCTTTTCTGCTTTGTCTACGTAAGAGAAAGAAGAAAACGTATTGTAATTAATGATCAGATGTGTGGATGTCGTATGACCTTTTTGTGAATAGGACGAATAAAAGAATGAGGGTTAGGGGTGTTTATATAGCACCTCAACCCTAGTTGTAGATAAACTCTAAAACCTTATAGATAATCTTCAAGTCTTTAGCTTATCACACCTCTTTCATCTTATCCTTAACACTCATCATTATCACTTTAATTTGCACACAAAACCCTTTCTAGAATCCTCCAAAATCTGCCACTTTTGGGAGGAGGACAAGAGTTTCCGTTTCGACCATTTAAGCCCTTCTCTTTTTTATTTAACGGATATATAAAGTTAGTTAAACGTCTAACGAAAACTATCTATCGTTTAAATATGTTTCGTGAAACATATTATATATTTAATAAATATAAACGAGTTATATATATCAAATACATAATAAACGTACTCTTCGTGTCTTAACGTGTGTGCCCCCAATAGGCTCACACATTTCTAGTCGTATTAGTGCTAGTCCAACTACCATAATCCAATAGCTCCCACTTGGGAGTTGGAGTAGCAGACTGCCCAAATAATAACGACGGAAACGTCTAGCAACACTCACATTCGTTTTTAAAACTAGAAATGTCTGAGATCAAGTTTCAAAAACATTCTCAGTAGCATGGTTATGTATCTTTTGCTATAATAATCCCTTTGTTCAAATACCGTTAAACCATGGATATGGATCCTAACTCATTCCATGTAGTTTAACCATTTAGATTCTCGTTATAGAACTTAATACAGATATACCAAATGCAATCAATAATCATCTTGGATTACCCTTTGGATGCGGCCACACAATTATCTGATTAATTCTGGAGATGTGCCAATGGTATCATTCTGCACATCAAGTGGAGGAACAAATTCTTTATTGAATACAAGTGTTATGAATGCTGTTTCACATCACTTCCAATAAAAGTCTTTATAACTACCTTATTCATGACAGCGTTTGACTTAGAATTAAAAAGTGATATCCACACATACCAGAACTTGTTTGTATTCTCAAGTCTAAGGATGACTTAACTAACCATTTTCGAAATTTTACTTATGACAACGGATCCATAAAGTAATTTTCGACGGTTGGGGATTCCAATATGCATCCTTTGTGAATAACATATGAGTTTGGCGAGAACCATCCATGTATTTAAAAAATACAACCAACACTCACATTTGTCTTGTGTAACAATACTCCCATATTGTTAACCGACAATGGACATATTTAGAATGATATAATCACTCAAGGATTAAACATGCAAATATAGGATAACAATTATTATATGTATGAATAACAAATACCACGTATCTTTATTCATCAAAAAGTAAAAAGTTGTCTTACATCCCATTTATCCAAATACTAAAAACAGATTTGCATAAGACTAATTAGTAAGTTGAATTCTAATGTTTCCAACATCCTCAACTCCTTCTGTCCACGACAGCTAAATAGTCATCTGAGTAAACTTTCCGAATACTTGTTTCAAATTCACATATTTGTGAATAATTTGAACGCTATGATGAGTGTCGTATGTATATTTGCATACTATTGCTAGAATCATAGTATGGAAATGTGACAGTACCTTTTATGAGGTATTTGAAGTCAACAACATACCTATCTCAAACAGTCATCTTTACAGTTTCTTAAAATGTAAAGTATTCTCATTCTTTAATGTGTATTGTAACAATGCTCTTAGTTGAGCATATTTAGTTCGCAGATTTATCATAAATGATGAAATCCTACTTTAACTAGGATTGATTATTCTCTAGCATCGTGTGTACACAAACAACACTGTGCCTTATACAATTCGCAAACATCTATTTTAACAGTTATCTAAATCACTCTCAATTAGATACAGTTGTTATCAGTCATCTAAACACTCTCAATTAGATATTGTTGTTGTTAGCTCATTTTGCTCTAGTGCAAAAGTAACAACCAGTCTCACACACAATATAATATATACATGATGAATCCTTAGTTAAAAACACAAGGTTTCTATCCATGTATTAAATTATTTCAAGTGAAATATATCATTTACGACTTACTTCAATGATGTATTGCATTGTGTTGGACTTAATTTCCCATATGTTTATTTCATTAAACATTCATTCCAAGGTCGTTTGTTTTATTTCCTAAATTCCTAAGTGAAGTTGCATTCCAATCTCAAGGATTAACATCTAGCTTAGACATAATGATACTTTTAATATGTTACACAACATATGAATTTTAAGGAAAAACGTAGTACTCCTACTTGATGTCAGGTGTGCTTAGGAGTTATCTTAATTTAATCAAAAATCATATTGTGATTAAACTTAAGATCTGAACTCCTAGATGCATGATTCAATCCACACTTGGATTCTATTATCTTTTATACTTTATAAAGATTATATATACTCATAACCCTTTATGATCACACACCGTCCTCGCAAAAGGTAATCATGAAGAAAAGAGTTGTAAAACTTAATTGTCATATTTCAAATATAGACTCATAACCCCCTTTTGATTACACATCGTCCTCGCAAGGTAAGCACTAAGAAAAGAGTTATGATCCTTAATTCGCCATATGTCAGATTCAACAAAACCTGTAGGACAATTAGTTATCTTTATATAATTAATGCATGTAGAAAAGATGTAACACCCCCAAAATCAGACTTGCAGCGGAATGGTAACAATGGGGTGTCACGTCGTAGTACAACAAACAAGATATAGGAAACGACCTCAAATAGACATTTTTAAATAAGTAACCTTCGATGCATTATAAAATATCAGAGTTTTCACATTTGGTCCCACATACTTGGTAAACTTCATAAGACTTCAACATGCATTTGCAACATAAAAGTTTTACTGTTTCAAAAGATGACTTAAGTTTTTAAAAGTTTAAGAGTGCATCAAATTTTAAGAACAATTGGTACCAGAGCCTAGTTGGATTCGTGATTGATTTGTGTGGTTAAATAAGCTAAATTTCGTGGCTTATTTTGTTTAGAAAAGCCCACGGCTCAAAAGATTATTCGGGCTTACTTGTGGTATCTCTATGGTTATTCCATGTTAAATGCTAGAAAGATTATGTTGCCCATAACAAGTGATTTACACCTCCGAGCTCGATTATAAAGCTTAAAAGATTCGAATTTATTTTGTGTTCTTCATGAGAGTTGTGCTTCATATGGGGAGATTCACAGAGATATACGAGTTAAGGTGGTGTTTAATCGTCATATCACACTAAAATTGTTATGTTGTACTTAGTTTCGTGGCTAGAATGATCATATGGATGATTTTGCTTAATTCGCCAAGTGGTCTTCGTGGAGGTTTGCTTATTTTATTATTGTTCTTCACGGCGAGTTGACAAGGTAGGGACAAGATCCGGAAATTTAGAAAAAAGTCAAAGGCGAGTTGCCAAAAGTCATAAGGCGAGTTGCTTAATTTTAATAATTATATTCGCGGCGGTTTTTTAAATTTGGTGCGAGTTGCGTGTTCGCGGCGGTTTTCACAGGAATAGTGGCGAGTTGGCTTGAAAAGAATACCGCGAGTTGGTAAAAGGCACGGCGGTTGCTAAAACACACGGCGAGTTGCTAAGATTATAGGCAGCGAGTTGCTCACGGCGAGTTGCTTAGTTTATTGGCAGCGAGTTGCTCACGGCGAGTTGATTATTTTATTGATCCAGCGAGTTAACAAAACTAGGCAGCGAGTTACTTCAAAACCACGGCGGTTTGCCTAGTAAGATCTTGGCGGCGAGTTGGCCTGTTAGGCAGCGGTTTGCTCAATCAATAGGAGGCGGTTTGGTTGATTTCAAAGCGGCGGTTTGATAGAAACATATACGCAGCGGTTTGATTAAAAAAAAAGAGTATCCAGACGACACCCCTTTTAGCGACACTTTTTGGCGGAAAAATTAAGTATTTTGTAATCTTTTTTCTATAGCCTTTTTAACTTATTTTTACATCAAATTCAAATTTTGGTAATAGGGTAAAAATTATTTCGGTCGACACCTTTTTAGCGACACTTTTTGGCGGGAAAAATTAAGTAAAATATAATTTTTTCTCTTGTCACTCCTGCAGACTTACTCTAAGTGCTGATCTTCTTCAGAAGGCCTTGAATGTCACCCCTGCAGACTCAGCTCACCCATTCGAGTCACCTCCAGCTGGTAAAACGGACATAACATTCACAAGGAGAAGAGTTCCTTCAAACTGGTTGATGAAGATGAAGTTCAACCGGCTCCTGAACCTCATATGGATGATTATGAGTACAATCTATAACAAGGTACTCAAATGAGCTTGGAAGTCTCTCAGGCATATGGTCAAGCACATGTTAACAGAGTGGCTATTCGTGAACCTGCTCCATAGACCACCAGAAAACTCCTAGTAGTTGAAGTTAAGGGGAAAGGTAGTGATACAGATGTACAAGCTGCAAAGTCACTTCTAGAACTGCATAAGCCAAAGAAACAACGTACCATGGATTAATGCATATTCCAGAGGTGGATTATAGCATCTCAGGATGAAACTACTGGACCTTCTGTACATCCTGAGGATGCTACATCCACAAAGATGGTTCGTGAAACTCTATCTCATGCAATGCCTGACTTTGGGTAATTCAAAAAGATAAACAGTGAGACTGATACTGAAATTCTAAATGTTGGTGACGAACAAGGTTAGGATGCTTCTAAAAACAGTGGCTCTGAAGGAATGAACCATTGAACTTGATGAATACCAGGTTGGATCAAACTCTAAACAAAGTCATGTGGCTCTTGCTGGATCAAACCCTGAGCACATGCAAGATGTCTCCGTGCCACTATTCCCAAGGTACATGAAAGCTTGAAGCATACTACTAAGGAACATGTCCACCTGGAGAATCCACCGAGCTTATCCAGAACCCTTTCATCAATGAAGAATCTTAAGGATTCATGAGTGGGAAGCAGATGATGAAGAATTGTCTTATGCACATTTCTGTGCATAACCCGGGCCTTATCATAAAGGAAAATACACATTTCAGTGCATTTATCCTAGCAATAGAAAAAGAGTCTTTTCAGTCTGAGCTTACATAACAAAACATTCAAAGTGTGAGCTCATGACAATGTTTTCAATTACATCAGATTGCAACCCGGTTCTCATTTAAAGGAAAGATTGTCGTCTATCAAGACACTTCCTAACAACGGGTAATTAATTTTGCTCGGGCATGGATTACTTTATATCCATGCAACTTGGGATTAATGTACGTTTCAGTGCATTTTTCTTAATTCGGAAGAGAAGTCTTCCTGTTTGATAACCAAATAATTTTTAATATTGAGTCTTTTTTCAAAGTATTTGTGTAAACACGATGGTAAAAAGTATTGTTTGAAAATCAAAACCGACCAATTTTGACACTAAATCACTGACGACATCCTCTTCATAGAAAATGGGTCATCGATGAGGGGAGAGTGTTGTTCCAATTTTAATGCTGGGCCGATTGAAAGTGTAACCGGGTCTTGGAGAGACAAAAGAAAGCTAAGAACAAATCTCAAAGCTCTCACTCATCAGCTGATGTTCTTCTAGCGTTACAGAGGCAACTGATTACTACATCAACACTTAACCACCACTCTCTCACTACAAACCTACAGTTCATCGAGATATTTGGTAGAAAGATAAAGATCTGAAGAAACTTCAGAAATCTCGATTGCTTCATTAGTGGAAGGCTCAGAGATATTGGCTACTATCTAATCAAGAAAAGTGAATGATTGTATCATTCCAGCATTAAGGTCAATATCATCGGTACTAGAAACATACATCTCGTAACATAAGATGTATAAGTTTCAGTCTATGATATTTCAGATTTTCATTAAACTTAAAAAACCAGGTTTTTTTGAGTTCAACGAAAAAATCTACCAAAAATTATCATATCTGACACTAACACATACCCTCAACGATTGAGGGGAAGCATTAATATGTTCCAAACACGACTTGTGAATAATAAACACTTTTCTCCCAATTTTTTATAACATATTTAAATCAATTGATATCCAAAATGTCAAATGATTTGAAATTTTTGATAAGGGGAGAAAATGTGATTAAAATATGTAATGTGATCATATTACTCAAGTGTGTACTCCAACCCCATGTGCTAAACATTTTCGAATACCGATGCACATGTTGAGGGGGAGCGTTTCTGAAAAGCAAAAACAATCGGGTACTAAACACTTTGATAGTTATATCACAAGTACCTGATTGAGTTTTTAAAAGTGGTTTTATGGCAAGGTGAACTGTACCAAAAGACTAACCATGTATTTACTTTTATCGAAGTTATAAGGATGGTATGGTTAGGTACTCGTTCCCATGATTCTGTCAGAACCGGAAGGATCTACCCAGGGACAATCCACTAGTTAGTATAGAAGTCCTTAGGTATGATAAAAAGGAGTAAATGTGAGAATAAGGGAATAGTGCCGATTGAGATGGAGCTAGTACTGGAATAAACCCAACAAGGTTCTAGTAATGAAGTCTCGGTAAGCACTGAAGGGGTTGAAGAATGAAAAAGAATTGTACGGATAAAGGGTGTAAAGAAAGAAGCCCTCCATACACTTAGGCAGAAACCGGGTCAATACATATGCTGTCAGAATCACTAAGATGATTGCTGACATTGAAGACTGACATCATGGACCCAGTGATGCAATGCACAACCCTCCCAAGCCACTCAGAATCTCTTAAAAGATTTTTGTTTCATTTCTCACGGAGACTAAACACGTAATCTACTGACTCTCTCACTCCGAGTAAGTCGGTATTGAAAAGGTGGCAGACAGCTCCAGCCTCCGATCACTAAAATCAAAATGCACTTTTGAGTCTAGAGCCAAGAGATCATCAATTAATCTCGTTAGGACACTATTCCAATTTACTGGTTATTCACACACTGTGATTACAAGTTTTATCATAAGAGTCCTACGCATTATCCTTGTGATTTTGCCAGAACATCCGAGTGATACGAAAGTATTCACAATGAAGATGGAAATCCTGCTTGAGCCAACATCAAACAAGCTCATTGTAGGTGACTTGTGAGATCCTTAATGGATCAAACTTGTAACAACTGGAAAGCAACAACGGTGCGATTCTACATGAATCAAACTTGTTCCAGTATACGAATTGACGGTTATTGGACTTTGGAAAACAAATAAATCTTTCGATGTGTTACAAAACTCTTTTGCAAAGTATCGCATCGATTGATTTTACAAATCAATTTTCTCTTTATTGCTAACTGTTTTATTACAGGAACATTTAAAGATGGAGATGGAGATACCCTGTTCCAGTATAATCAAGTTCATAACCGCGTGCTCATACTCAAACGACACATTCGAAGATATCATGAAAGCTCAAGTATCTGTTTTAAAGCTTCCGCAACTCTGAATATTCAAGCTTTCAAGATCAAGAAAAGTGTGAGCATATCATTCCGAATGACACAAGTTCACAGGAAGGCAAAAGATCACAAGATGATGATTAGAGATTATGATTGGATGATGATTAGAGATTATGATTGGATGATGATCTCAAACAAGCTCAAAAATCACATACAAGTCAAGCTAAAGCCTAGAAGTCTAAAGTTCACTGCTTCAGATTCACAAGATATAGATTAATGAAATCAAACGTTTAAGAGCTATACACAAGATCAATCTGAAGATTGAAGAGCTTAAGTTTAGTATTTTCAGGGGTGACCTCCCTTAGGGGGAGATTGTTAGATATTAGAAAAAGACTCGGTCACCCCGTGTATTTTACTGTTTATTATAGCTCGTAGTTTATTAGTTAAACGTATGACTTTCGGTATTGAACCAGGTACTAATACCCGGTGTATTGTAAGAACTATAAATACCTCTTCCAACTTTGGAAGAGGTAAGCATCTATTCATTTTACACACACTCTTTAATGTGTTTTCCTTAGTTTCTCTCAACCTTTCTCTCTCTATAACTGTCTCTCTCTAGATCTCTCTAGATCTATATATGTTTGTATGAATTCGGGATCCTACACCTAATTTATAAATCATCAATACAACTCAAGAGAAAGTTTACTTACCTTGAAGGATTATTTTTATGGCTTATTCTTTCCATAATCATACTTAATTACCCAAGATTAAACATCCTCCTTGATCATCTTATTTTTTCCCTCCTTTTTCTTCTCTCTAAGTCGACACACATACACACTTATGAAGTTCTTGGAACTTTAAGGAAAGTTCTAGCTATTTGTTAGTTAGAAGTTTACCACTTTGGCACCTTTGGTCCCTCAAGTCCTATTTTCTCTTATTTTGGCCGACTTAACAAATACGCCGTATCCATTTTGCTTTATTGTGTGACAATGATATGTTTCATAGAATCATAATGTTTTAGTAAGGGCTTGCATGAATAAATTGAAGGTCGAAATAAAATTAACGAATTTTTTTTTCACAACACCACAATTTGATAGCTAAAAGGGTTCAAAAGACTACATGGTTTCTTAGTACTACAATCCTTCAATGCTACTTCCATAGTTCCCAAAGATACATCGATAGATTTTTCTAAGTTTCTCAGCACAAGGATTTTACATAACTCCTAATAGGGTTGCGGTTGTTACATATAGAGAACAAAAATTCACCCGTCAATCACAAGTCACTAACTGGCGCACTAGCATTAGTAGTATCTATACAAAAAGGATCCTAGATCATCATGTAACAGGAAAAGAAGATAACTACTGGGGTCCAGTAGGCGGTCCCGTAAGTTTCTTCTCCAGAACTGCAAGATGGTTCTCCATCCAAGACATGTATGTTATCCAGGTGCCCTCACGTTTCTCCATATCAGACAATCTAGTCTGCAACTGCTGGTTCTGCAACCAGACTCCATGCAATAAGGTCTGCAGGTCTGAAACCAGCCCCTCCAAATTAAGTCCAACACGAGGGATGGATTCCCCTATAGTAATCCCTATCAGTCACCTCAGCATCGCTCACTATCACCATCTTCTTCACTAGCTCTCCGTGCCTATACTCTAAATTGCTCATCCTATCACATAAGTCATCAATCACTTGAGTTGCGTAGCAACTCCAGATGTCATAGTAGTAAGAGGGTATCCCACGGGTGTAGCCGTAGATGGACCTCCAACCTCATAGGTGCTAGGAACAGTCACAGTAGCTCTCGGGGGCATCACTAGGGCCATCAGCCACTCCTCAATATCCTCATCTCCAACATCCTGATCGTCCCCCATCCATGAACTCATTTAACTCCTCCTCGTCGTCAAACCCTGGATTCTCCATCGGCTCATCCATCTCACCTCCCAGTGGCACATCCCACTCAATCCACCAATTATGGTTGTCGGGTGCCTCGGCAAGTCCTGGCACAGGCTCAGCAGCGAAGAAATCAAACTCATGATCCAGCAACAATGGTACGTCCATAACACTAACAAAAAAGAAATTACTTATATTAGTAACGTCGTATATATAGCTTAAACATATACGAAATTAAACTCATCATATATCAGGAATGATTTTATTATATAGCATCAATGCTTATAAAAATTAATCTTCTCGCGAGTAGCGAGTATTGAAATATATATATGGCAGTACCCCATAGGACGGATGCCGTATGTATATACATATGCATAATTATTATTATACTAAGTTTTACCCACTTGTTAAACACATAATATGCAATTAAAGATACCACATAAAGCACATCAAGGAATTCGGAAGGAGCGTGCTCGATATCGGACCAGTCGATGAAGGATTTTCCTGTATCGTTGAAAATGGAAAGGAAAAGAAAAATCTTTTAAAATTTTTTAGTTATAGACTAGGTTTTGAAAATGACCCAGTTCTCTATAACCTTGTCTCTTGATACCAATCTGTAACACCCCCAAAATCAGACTTGCAGCGGAATGGTAACAATGGGGTGTCACGTCGTAGTACAACAAACAAGATATAGGAAACGACCTCAAAGAGACGTTTTTAAATACGTAACCTTCGATGCATATAAAATACAGAGGATTTCCACATTATGATCCTCACATACTTGTTTAAAAACCTTCATAAGACTTCAACATGCATTTGTAACATAAAAGTTTTACTGTTTCAAAAGATGACTTAAGTTTTTAAAAGTTTAAGAGTGCATCAAATTTTAAGAAATCATAGAATCCATCTTCATGATATCCCCACAGCTCCCCTCCAGAATCACAACTTGAAATTAAACATGCTAAAAGTCAACACAAAGGTTGAGTGAATTCATAGGTTTATCAGTAAAAGGGTGGACCACAAGATTTAAGTAATAGTAGACTATGAAACATATTCAGTAGTCCAAAATTAGGTATTATTGCACTAGACTTCCTGGACAACGAAGCTGAATTCGAAATCTTGAGTGGAATTGCACCCGAGTACGTAAATAATAAGGATAAGCACCATAATCGTGAATAATAAGGGATTTGCACTAGAGTTCGTAATTATAAGGGATTTGCACCAGAGTTCGTAATTATAAGGGATTTGCACCAGAGTTCGCGGCTCTTAGGCAATAGAATTCAGGCAATAATCTGGGTAGCATACAGTTTAAGACACTTGTGTCCAAAGTAAAAAAAGCATGTAATTTCACCCCGTAGAGTTTGTTAAACAAGTAGATGGAAAATGGGTTATGAACTCACCTTAAAAGTGAAGGGATGAAATAAGTCGAGTGAGATGATGAGAAAACGAGTCAACGAAAATATCCGAAAGCAACCTAATTAAAAAAGGGGTCTAGGATTACTAATACATTGAATAACAACAACCAAATATAATTCTATAATAGCTACATCACCATCTAATTGTGTTATGAAATCATATTTAAATCGCATTGTTAAACAAATACCACTGTGTGTCGTACTCGATAAATGAATAAATAAATTTAATTTGTCTTGTAAACTAATATTAATAAAGATTAAGACGTAAGAAAAAATTATTATATAAATGATTCTAACATGTTTTCGCAAAAATTTAATTTAAAAACGAACCAACAATATTCATTCAGGAAAAGTGTCAAGTTACAAACTGATACACCCTAAAAATATTAAAATGCAGTATAATGTAAAATGTCGTCCGAACAAACTTTTGTAGCTTTACATTTCGCTCAATCAAACCAAAGGTCCTCAAAAATGAGGTTTCAGATAGCTGCTGAAATGCATTACGTTTTTTCAGTTTTATAAATAATGTTCGATAACTTTGAAACGTCGTATCTTACTCGTTTTAGCTCCGTTTTTAGTGATTCTTTCGAGTACGTCTTCGTAATTAAAAGTTATATTTATTTATGATGTTTTTCAAAAATAAATGTTCCTGATGAACAGTAACTTTTTATAAAAGTATTAATTATCGTAACTTGTAATCGTCGTATCTCCTTCGTTATAAATCAGTTTTTCGAGTTTTCTATCTTTTTGAATCGTCATGAGACTAGTATTATTTAAAAAAATAATAAAATGCTGATTAAAATTTCGGACCCAAAACAGTCCCTTTTTAATAATTATGTATACTTATTTATAAAACTTGTTTTATTTACTTTATCAACTATAATAAAAAACCACAATTCCTATTATATCACTTTATATCAGTAAGTCTATATATTTTATATATTCCCATTAGTCCATATTTTGTCCCAATGCCAAGACAACAAGTCCTTTACCACAATTTCACTTATAAACTTATTTAGTAACTTTTTAGTAACTGAGTTAAAGAACAAACTCATTAATTAAGTAACCAAACAATAATAGGGCATATGTTACCAATTATAACATATACTTAAACATCCACATGAAATATAAAAAGTACATAAAACATGATCATAAAAAAATCATTTTAAAAAGTAATTCTAAATGGTGATTTAACAAATAATACATTATTAGACATGAAATATGAAGTATTATAAATGATTAGGGTTTTAAGATGACCTTAAGGTGAATGAGTGAGGAATGACAAACAATCACAACCCTTGCGATTTAAAACCATAGCTTTGAAAAACAAGAGAAAACCCTAGTTTTCTTAATAAAACCTTAACTTTCCTTTATCTTGCTTTAATCCTTGTAAAGGCTTAACCAAGCCTTTAAACCTTCTTAGTATAGCTTAAGTATGATGGATGTGCGTCTATTTACCAAAGATAATAACGTTTTTTTGAATTTGATGCATTTGGTTTTTAAGGATTACCAGGTCCGCATGTTTCTTCCCCGATGTGATAACACCGAAGACCTTTACCCCGACACCAACTTTCCTTCCGCCACCACTCTGTTTGCATTATTATATTTAGTTAGTCTACGTGGCATAGACGAATGGGGTATTCCGGTGAAGATATGCTTCGTAATTTAGTGTCGCGTCATTTCATATCTTGCAATACCTCAAAAGTATCTAATTTATGTCATGCTTGTCAATTAGCGAAACAAGTTAAACATTCGTTTAGTCGTTATGAGTCACGTGTTGCATCTTATGTCCCCTAAATTAGAAGTTATCCCATGAAATGAAGGAAGTGAAAGGACTAGCTAATATCTTTAAAAAAATGGTAAAATACTTGGAATTTATAAAGTGTAGTCTTTTATTTAAAATGTATACTTGAGAAATGAATTATCTAGCTTATTTCTTTTAAGGTAAATTCGGCCCAAGAGATAAATGTGGGTAAAGTTTTATAAAACTTTGAGCATTGAAAATAAAAACGAGTATTTGCTGAAGCGTAAATTTATTTTGGTGGTTCCGGGTATGCCTAAACGAAATTTATCTCGAAACGTAAAAGCTTTACGTAACCACTAAAAAAAATTATTATTTTCGAAAAATAATATAATGCTTGCTTGACGTAAACTTTAATTTGTTTGGTGTCCGTTTACGTTAAATGATAATTTTTAGCTTACGCAATTTAACTATATAATAAGAATTAAAAGTAAACGCGTACGAGACGGGAAGGAAAAAAATATAGTGAAATAAATGACGTCGTAAAATGACCTGAAAATACGGAATGTTACAAAAGAAAGATTTAATCATAGTCAATTGCTCGAGAATGATTAAAACTCTTATCATCAGTCAGGCATTAATATGTATACAATTTTGTCCTCATGAGCCTTTCTTCAAAAGAAACTCATTCTCACCTCACATTTTACTGTTTGGTGAAAGATCAATCAATCTCAAAACATTGATTGTCTTTTAAGGACCGCATCTTATCATTCATAGTTCTAAGATATTTATCAGATCCAAGATGTAATAATTCATATTATTAGTTAGCAGGTTTATTATGACCATCTAACTTATATTCCTCAGCATTGATATAAAAATATCACTCCATTGATGAGGCATCCTTACGGATTTATGAATGAGAGTTACATTATACTTTGGTTCGACATTTTCATGCTAAACGTTAGTATGACATCAACAAGTGAATTCAGAAGGTTATGTATTTTGTTCTTGATTATTTTCAAGATTATATATACTCCCACTTACTTTTGTAAGAAGAGATACTTCTCTAAACACTAAGTATTTAAGCAACAATAAATTGTTCTTAATTAGGACAACAAAATACATTTTACAGTTCTCATCTCTAGCTTGTTAATAATATGCTTCATAAGATATTAACAAATTTCAGAACTTTAATCAAGACATAATGGGATCCATCCCAATCCATAAATAGATAATGTCTTGAATACCTTCTAGGTTTGAACTATATTGAGTGTATCCATGACACACATAAATTTCTAACCTTGTTAGATTTTGGAGGTAGAGCAATTATAATTATCAGAAATCAAACAATACGAATATAGTTTGTTTCAACACATTAGACATACCATGATAGTGTGGTATTCTATGAGTATTGGAATTGTGATACTCCATCAGAATTCCTTAGATAACTTAATTCTCTTTGGATCAACTACTTGACAATTGGGTCGAGCCAAATTGAATACAAAGTATTTTAAAACCATGTGTATTCTATCACATATATATCTTTGAATAGTACAATAACTATATGTTCATGTGTTTTAAGAAAACAAAAAATGTCAAGTATACTTTATGAGTCTTTGAATAATTCAAGGACCTTATGTTAACTCTATGTTCATGCGTTTCAAGAAAAACAGAACATGTCAAGTTATACGTTACAAGTCTCTGAATAATTCAAGGACATTATAATTATGTATTAACATGTAAACATAATTATACAAACTAAAGTAATTATGAACGCAAACTCTTGGGTTCAACAATAATTTCAAGTTAATTTCATACTTTATAATTATGATTATATAATAGACCATAATTATTTTTACTAAACCATATAGTCAATGAGTTGAAGCATCTTTATATTATATCTTGACTTTTAAATGTAATAGGGCAACAAACATCTTGTTTGTTTAAGTCCTAGTAGATTTATTAGCATTCTTACCTTGCGGTCAAGAGAAACCAATTAATCATATTGTTATATGTTGTTCCTTGCACACACTTAGGATTTCTCCCACTTGTGTACGTGACAACATTATCTAAAGTAGACAAACCATACGACAAGCGTTCGATTGTTTAAACAATATGATTGTATCATAGATATTACAAGTAGATTTCAAACCATAATGATGAATAAGGAATCGTGGATTATTATTCTATCGATAACATTTCAGGAAAGCAACAACTAGTTATCCTATAAATAAAATGCAATCTTCCTTCAGACAATGGTTGTTCATATTCGGAAAGTAATAAATTATTTCAAAGCAATCTAGAAATAATGTGGGCAACTCACAAGGAAATGAATCCTGTAGCTCCTACTGAAATTGACAATCTCACATGAATGTCATTTCAGTAATAAAACGCAAAGCTCCCACTGGATTTATCAACATTGTAAGTGTTACATCACCAGTAGAAAGCAAATAGCGATTTACTTACTTTCCTACTCTCTTAGGATGCCTACAAGTAGCAATGTACTTAGGTATTGAACATAGTATATGAAGTTCTACTTATGTAGATGAGGGACTAGCCATTCATGCTTTCATTAACTTGAACATTTAGCATACATTTCCTCCTTAATCTGTCTATCTAACCACAAGGGTGTTTAGCACTATAAGGATTAATCGAGTCCAAGAAAATTTATCTAGAAGACCTGCTAGCAATTTTCTTTACTCATTGCGGTTAAACTCATACATCGTGACAAGTGCAAGATGTCATTATTTGGTAGCTATAGACACAATGTTCTGTAATTACACAAATATTTTATCTTTTAAATATTTCATAACCGTAAAAGGGTAATGAAAAATTGAAAGTGAGTTTAAATATAATTGAGAAAAATTCAATTATAACTCTATCTTATTCTTGTCAATCAATGAGAAGAGATGGGAGTGAGTCTCACTCTTTTTGCCAGAAAAGAGACTATGTTTGTATTCTATGAGAAAATAAATACCCGTTTATGAATTATGTTGCAATAACACAATAGAACATAGAAAGTTCAATTTTACAGTAGCATTTTAGATAATTAAATTCTTAAAAGAATTAACTACCCAATTAATTACTAATAAGACTAAGATCCAACTTGTCCTCTCACTTATTATCAGAGGTCTGACCAGTGTGTAAACAAGTAGGGCAAGAGGTAAGCGACGAGCATTAATTGCATTGTTAATGCAACTCTTAGATTTATAAGACACGTGACTTTAGTAACTCATATAGTAAGGTCATGTACATGTTTTTGTCTCATCTTATGCCTCGTGTCTAAGGTCTGACCAGGTAACTTGATTTAAGTCGACCAAAAGAGAACGTGCGAAAATTGATAAAGGTTTGACCAATAGAAAAAAATCACCATGGGTTGGAAAGGCCCTGAGGTCTGACCAAAGAAGTCAATCCAAATGCACGTGTTCTTCATTTGGCTGGCATAGACTTATAACTTCACATAGGGGTATACACATAAATTTTACAAAATATGTGACAAAAATCGTGTACAAGAAGCATGCAAAACATCTTGTAGCACAAGTTAAGAAAACATTTTGTTAACCTTTTTGTTATAGACATCATTTTGTCAAATGTTCTCGGTAGCTCCATTTTGGACGCACAAAGAAGCGGAGAAACAGGTCAGCGCAAAGCTTATTAAAAACCTAACTTCTTTTGGGGAGCGTACTCAACCCGCCTTAAACTTCTCTTATAGTTTGTCCATAATGGGTGAGCTGTATTTCCAATTGACTAATGATGCTATTATATGTTAAGAAACCCTTTGTTAACATTAGTTTTATATTTGCCAATATAGCGAAAAGAATTACAAATTGATCAAACCCTATATTGTACTCCTACATGCGTCCGAAGACATCAATTTAACCCCATATTGCGCACATAAAAACTAAAATTATACAAGAAATCAAATTTCATAATTTAATGTCCGTATTAAATTTGTCCAAAAACCCCGTTTTGCAAATAACACATAACTGGTCATAAGGAGTATGATTACGTGTGTAATATTAGACATGTTCAATCCAATTTCTCTATAAGTATCAGTCCGTTTTAAGAGTTTCATAAAGTCCATTTGCAAATATTGAGCATCACATGGCATATCACATATAAACAATTAAAACAGACATAAAATTAGAGTAGAAGTGAAGACAGACTCTTATATTGAAAGCAGTAAATCATATAATGCCTCGAGTTCTCAAAAGAGTCTTCCCCAATTGGAGAACCAAAAGACTCTCACTAGGTTTTCTGCTAAAGTACCTAGATCGCCACATCCATCATATAGCATGATTGCATGAGTCTTAAGACCGAGATAAAACAAGAATAGAATAATATGGTAGTTTAACTAACATTTAATTTTAATCTAATCTTCTCTTATCAAGTAACATTAGTATTGATTCTAGGTGTTTATTCATTGTTTATGGCAAGGATTGCATGTCGTTGCCATAATTTTCTAATAAAACAATAAATAAATCAAGATTTCATGCAGCCCTAGCGTATTTAATATGTATGTAACCCATAAAACACCAAACGAGTTGGCTCGTGATGCCACAGTTGAAATTTAAATAACTGTTAACCATTAACAACTACGAGAGCGCAATGAATATGGATCAAGTTTAGCATATATGATTAACACACAATAAACATAAAGAAATCATACCTCTTGATGAATCAAATGTTAATGAAACAAAGTGGTTAAGATACCACCTCTACGGTTGCTCACACAACGCGTCGAACAAGTACGTCACGATGCTAGTCGTTGCTTCACGTAACTAACAACAAGTGTATAGATCTTGTACTAGATCTGACCCAAATCTTTAAATAGAGATAAGTTTGGATCAATACAAAATAAGAGGAAGGATAGATAGGCTATATTAAATATATTGTATGCATGACATAAATACATGCACACGTTATATAATAATATACCAATGAAAGGTGCTTTTCTGCTTTGTCTACGTAAGAGAAAGAAGAAAACGTATTGTAATTAATGATTAGATGTGTGGATGTCGTATGACCTTTTTGTGAATAGGACGAACAAAAGAACGAGGGTTAGGAGTGTTTATATAGCACCTCAACCCTAGTTGTAGATAAACTCTAAAACCTTAAAGATAATCTTCAAGTCTTTAGCTTATCACAACTCTTCCATCTTATCCTTAACACTCATCATTATCACTATAATTTGCACACAAATCCCCTTTATAGAATCCTCCAAAATCTGCCACTTTTGGGAGGAGGACAAGAGTTTTTGTTTTGACCATTTAAGCCTTTCTCTTTTTTATTTAACGGATATATAAAGTTAGTTAAGCGTCTAACAGAAACTAACGACCGTTTAAATATGTTTCGTGAAACATATTATATATTTAATACATAAAAACGAGTTATATATATATCAAATACATAATAAACGTACTCTTCGTGTCTTAACGTGTGTGCCCCCAATAGGCTCACACATTTCTAGTCGTATTAGTGCTAGTCTAACTACCATAATCCAACATTTCCTGCGCTTTATAAGTGCCCAATCTAACATAGGCGTTGGAATGGGTAACCCCTACACTCGAAATATATCTCATCCTATCTCTTGTAACCTAATAGACTACATTTCAATTGTTTACTCCTACTCAATAGCTAAGAGGATCTACACTAGCCTTAGCACTACCAAAACGTGGGAATCTATCGACAAGCAATTAGAATATCTAAACAAATGACAATGAAACTAAGAAACTTACATCATCACAATAATAAATACATAACCAGGCTAGCACTAAAAGTGCTTAGCCACTCATATTAAAGTTTGCAAAAATAATAATGAAGAAAATATTCAATTGATTAAACATTATAATTCTTACAAATAATTAATGAATTATCAATACAATAACGGTTTAAAGCAAAATTCTCCCTTCGAATGATGGTGAATGAAGCTGGAAAATCTTTTCCACGGAAGCCTTAGTCATCACTTGCGTGTCCCAGTCGAAAGAATGACGAAATATCATAATTAGGGCTTTTATTTATATGCTCAATCCAACTATGGCGTAGCCTTAAATGAGGGATTACGTTGTAGTTCCCATGTTGCACGTATACCTTAAAAGGTTTGACATAGTTACGGCGTAACTCAAAGGCATGATTTACGTCGTAGTTACTCCCCGAATGAAATTCACCCATAGTTACGGCGTAACCTAAACGAGTCAACTACGTCGTAGTTAAGATTTTGACTAGACATATGTGGGTCGGGTCGATTATGGGTTACGACATAGTTTCATCGAACCAACTATGCCATAACTTTCTTCTAGAGCATCTACTTTGTGCATTTTTCATCATGTATCATTTTGTTTTTGGGTCTTTCAATTCCAATGCTCATATTTTCCTAAAAACGTAATATGAAACAATTAAGTAGGGGTGAGCATATCGGACCGTCGACCGGACCGGACCGAAGGTATTTCGGTCTGGTCCGCGGTCCGGTATTTTGGACCAATTCGGTCCTCGGTCAGGTTAGGTCCGACCAAAAACCCGATGATAATGCGTGTAGGATCGGACCGGACCGAAGACCGACCCAGACCGGACCGACCCGGACCGGACCGTACCATTTATATTGTCTCCAAAAAGCATGCGTTAGCTATTTCACGATAGCTAAACCATGCCGCCTTGTCTTAAAGATTACTTATACTCAGTTGGACTCTCATTATGAACTAAGATAGATTTCAACATATTTATTTAAAGCAATCAAACAGATGCAACAGAATACAAAAACCAGTCACTGAAATACAAATCTGGAAAAAAAACATTGAAAGCAACACGAATCTGAGTTCTAATACCTAATTAAGTGATAGTAGACGCTGGCAACTTTTTTTCAAATCTGATCTTTCCATTGGGAAGGAATTTGTGCCAATGCCGTGGATTGAAAACAGTTTATTCAGATGCATAAAAATATTCGAGTGTCCATTATCCGGAACAGCAATGTTGGTTCTATGTAGAAACGATCAAAAAAAAAACTTTTGAGTATTGTAAACGTAGAACCGGTAAAGTCCTCCCTGAACTCACTCCCGGTTCTTATTTAAACATGTCCCCGTCGTTTATTCCAACCCTCCCAAAACCCTTCGCGGACACTAGATACTCTTTTAAAATGACAAAGTGGTACCTTTGTTCTGCTTCAATACCCAAACGGTCCATGGTCTTACAAAAGACGTATCCAACTTCACCATTGAGATCAACCAAGTGATCGTAACTACAAATATACTCTCTCCATAAACCACACGTTCTTTTGGGAGGATCAATCAACCCAAATTCTTCTTTTTTTACATCAAACCATATGTTCCTGTGTTGTCGATGATTGGGTGCAGTCCTTCCTAAAATGTCCAAATTTCCTAAACTTGTGACATTGTATTTTGCTCATGTCCCACTCACGCTTATTCCACTTTGTGTTTGATTTTTCTTTGTGAGTTGAGCCTTCCTCCTTCGAGTCATATTTATTCTTATTACGTTGCCAGTTTCCTCGTGAAAAGTTTGATCTACCTCCGTGATTACCGATTCGCCTTCCCCTTTTTGAGTGTTCACCTTGTGCGAATACTAAGTTTTCCTGGCTTTCGCCTTGTGCGAATAGTAGGTTCTTCAATGACTCGTTCATCATAAACGATCATAAGGTATCGATCATCAATGTACTCACACCATACTTTTTATACACACCGAGAACAAGCCAAACATTTAGCTGGTATTCTTGAAAAGATGTCGAACATGATGTTTGAAGGTATTATATCCATGATCCAATCTTTAGGTTAAAAAATTTTGATTGTGGTTGTTATAGTTATAGTCAAAGAAAAGAAATCTAGGTATGGTTAAGGAAAACCTAAATACCACAGCATTAGGCAATAGATTACAAGGCCCGAGCCCGTTTGGTTCGGGTCCATTAGGTTTTCATGTATTACCTTTATAGATATTAGATTATAAGGCTCAAGACCATTTGGTTCGGGACTATTAGGTTTCCATGTATTACCTTTATAGATTTTGCATCAATAAAACGTATCTCTTAAGGGAAATTCTCAAATATATTCACCAATACATGAAAACCCTAACAGACCCGAACCTCCCTGAAAGTCCAATATAATGTTTATTAGGGAACGTAACACTTATCACAATAGTCAAATAAGACAAGTACTAAATTTTCAATCGTGTAATGCTTTATTGATAAGAATCAAAGTATTACAATGTGCTATGGATCGCACAAGTTGAATGACAATGTAAGATCACCCATTGAACAAGTAAACATGATTAATGAATCAAGTTTACAAGCAAACTTATCTTGGACAGCTGATTGAGACAACTGACCTATGTTAAGTTCAAAAGGAGTAAATGCAATAATAACAACAACAATTAAAGTAACAACATTTATTCCTTACAACATTCTCTATTTATACTAATACGAGGTTGATATCTTAGTGGGTATAGTTGCAACATGTCAAGTTTCTAATAGAGGAAGTACGAGGTATTTAATGCACGTCCATTCTAGAAAACTGCCCGCCCATACTTTAGTGAACAGTTCTGCCAACTGTTCACTACTTTTACCAAACTCGTACTTGTGTACATGCTTTAACTTAAACTAATGTTTATCTCATCATAAACACTTGTTAAGTTTCCCGCCTACTTCAAAGAACAATCTTTAAGCTCAGCTTGTTCTTCTTCAAAGGGTGATAGGATAGTCAGAGTATATCCACCTCTGACTATCCTTAAAACCTCAGCGTATTCCTTCTACATACCAGCTGATATCCATCCCAGCTGATGTATATGTCTTCAAGTAATCTTCGACTTCCTTGACAATGTCTATGACTTGATAATTCAAATTTTGCTCTCTAAGGCTTAGCACTCTGAGAGTCCTTTCATTGCATTTATGCTTTCACTTTTCTTCACCTTTGAGTCCCGCACTCAAGGATTCTTTAAACACTTGGCCGTAATTTCTGTTTAAATCTAGCAGGGATCATTGCTCTGAATTTGGCCCAACAAATCTCCCCCTATTTGAATATAAATTATGCTAAGTCTAAAATTAAGGTAAGTGAGTATACAGCTTCTTCTTACACATAATTAACAGAAAGATTAAAGAAAAGAAACTTCATTGATTTCATTATATTTTTAGCCCACATTATCTAAGTTCTTTTCTATAATCTCCCTAGCCTTTATACAGTCATTCTGAGCTTCTATTAAAAAATTCATCTTTGAGAACATTTCCCTAACAATCTCTGAGTCCACCTTGATTTGTTTCTGAACTCGAATCAGCTCAACTGTAAGAGTTAGGTGGAACTCATTTTCCCTTTGGAAGCCTATGTCAGTGTTCCCATTCATAAAGAAGATTCTTGACTCCTGTTTATTAATGACAAGACCTTGAATTGGCATGATCCTAGGGGGAGGAATCAAGTTCATGTCCATCCCATCAACCCTGACATTTTCAGTTACAAAGACTTCTTTGATAAGCTTAGTCCTCTTCCTTTTCTTCTCTTTAGCAGTCAATCCAAAAGTTGCAAGTTAAGGTGGTGGAGGAAGTCCTAGCCTCTTTGCCTGATTTTTGACCCACTAAAATTTTTCTCTCAGACTCTGCAAAAGTAGATTATTTAATGTCCCAGATTTTTTGGAAGCTAGAGCATGAACTTCAAGCCATTCACTGAAACCTAACGTCTTCAGTCTGAAGTTAGGACGGACAATAAGATTCAAAGGGTTGTTGCCTCTGGTGATCTTCCTAGTTTCCTCCTTTGCCTCATGTTTAGTCCATTTTTGAGCCTGATCCTTCAGTGTGGCTGGATTGAACAAGTTCCTCAGTTTATGTTCTGACTTTTCTTGTTCAGCTTTTAGATCATTCAACCTCTTCATTTCTCTAATTTGGTTATTGTATTCTTCTTGGGAAAGAGGTCCCTATAGGGTAATGAAAGATTTGAGCTTTGGCATTTTTGGATCAGAACCTCCGTCCTCTTGATATTTAACAAGCTCATTCCCTGGTTCTTCTATAACGGCGATTGCTTTGCCTTTAGAGGAATCTCTAGGAGGTGTTGGTTTTCTGCGAGGAGTTGGTAAGAATCTTAAGGAAGTGGTTTTAAATAGCTGATCAGTGAATTCTTGTATAGACTTTTGTTTTTCTTTAGGCTTGAGCAGATGTTCTGGGAAAAAGGTGTTCAGAGGAGTTGGATTTGGAATATCACGAATAGGAGTCATGATTTTGAATCTTTTGGATAGGGGCTACTTGTCATCTTCATCTGAATCATCTTCCACTGATATTATTCCTTCTGACTTCTTTTCCTCTGAATTGTGAACGACCAATTCTTTTCCTTCATTTAGCATGGCATTAGAGGCTGGAGGAGCTGATTCTTTTGATATTATCCCTTCTGACTTTTTTTTCTCTGAGTTGTGAACAATTAATTCTTTTCCTTCACCTGACTTGTTATCAGAGGCTGGAGGAGCTGATTCTTTGTTAGCAACCTTTGCATCAGCTGGTTGCTCCCCCTGACTTTAAACTAAGGGTTCAATGACTTTGCTCCCCCCTTGGCAACATCCCAGGGTTTTGCAATCCTTGGCCTTCTTATTCTTCTCCCCCTCAGTAGTATCGTCAATGATCACTGCTATTTCGAGAAGGCTCTGAATGTCATTACACTTAGTTTGCATACTCTGAACATCCAAACAAAATTTTCCCAGAGATTTGGCTTGAGATTTCAGATCATCCCTGACTTCTTTCATACCAGAGTTAATTAAAGTTGTCACTAATTTTCCCATGTCAGATTTGAGTGTTGTGGAGAGTTCTGTTTCAAGCCTCGTAAATCTGTCACTCTGAGCGACATGAAAGATATTGAACTGTCTATTCAGGTGCTTAACCACTCTCTTATTCAGCTTAGTTTGTTTCTCTGCAAACTGTTCAGAGGAGGCTCAAATGTGAGTTTGCAAAGATTCTTGGATGATTGATGGAAGGCGGTCTTTAAGTGTGGCGGAGAAAAGTCCAAGCAGCGGTTCTTGGAGAGAAGCGATGACAAGAGCTGGTAAAGTAGATTTGATTCCATCTGAGACTTCGTGAATGATTGAAGATTCCATGTTTCTAAACATTGAGTGAAGAGGGATGACTTCTTCATAGATATGATCCAGATGATCTTTAAGACTCGGACGTTCAGCGAAAGCATTATGATATGAGAAAGTATCGTCAGAGTGAGACACATCATTTCCTTGTGTATCGTCAGAGTCAACAAATTCAAATCATAAGACAGATCTCAGATCATCTTCAAGCATTGATTCATAGTCAGCTAATTCACCAGAGTCATGCATGATCTGATCTTGTAGTTTAGAGATCTGGCTAGTAAAGTAAGACTTTACTACTTTGATTTCAAACTCAGTGTCATAGGGACTCTCTGGAGTTTCTTGAACAACTTTATTTTGTTTATCAACTTCATCCAACAGCTGCTAACTGTTAGAAACTCCAAAGATTGTTCCTCAGCTACTTCCTACATACTCACAGACTCAGCATCCTTCTCCTCCTCATCATTTTGGTTTAGTACATGCATAAAATTGTTAGATAAACATTGTGAATTTGTAATGATGTTGAGGATCGCATCGCTGCATTAAGAAGAACTGGGTGAGATTCTCCAGTCCCCATAAACGTTTAAAACTTTTGGGATCCTTATTAGTTGTGAGTTGTAATACAAGGAAGGACGCCATTCGTGCCCCTAAGAAGATGCCCCCCCCCCCCCCCCCCCCCCCCCCCCCCCCCTCCCACCCCCCCCCCCCCCCCCCCCCTATCAAAAGCCCTTTAAAAATTTAGATAAGAAAGCATGGACTTTTGGGACTCTTTTCAGTTGTGATTTTGTAATATGGGGAAGGATCGCCATTCGCTGCCCCTAAGAAGACTGGGTGTGATTATCCAGTCCCCTCAAAAGTCTAAGACTTTGGGACTCTTTTCATTGGGTAAAGGAATCTTTGAGTCTGAGTAAGTACAGTTCATACAGAGGTCAACTTTCATGCACAGATAGGATAATCCAGCAAAGTTTAGAATTTCTAGAGTCAACATCAGACCTTTTTAGTCTTTTAGTATCACTCTCTGAGTGTAGACACAAAGTGTATAGAAGATTTAGAATGTAAGTGTAGACTCAGACACTCTAATGGGTCGGGGGTAGCCCTTAACTTCACCACTCTCTCCTAGAGAAGTTTGAGAGTGGTTGCTTGCAGTGCCCCTTATATTTAAATACTGTTACCTTTTTTGTTTCAGTGGCTGATGGCTGTTTTCCTTGCTCCTCTTCCAACTCAGAGGCTTCTAGACTCTTGGTGGCGTTAGCGGTGGCCACTGTGACTTCAGCGTGCTAAGTCTTAGCGACTTGTTTCTTTGGAAGAATGACCCTGACCTTATATAGAGACTTTGCTTAGGAAGAAGATGGGATTTTCTTCTTGTTTTCTTTAGGTCAGTTGGTGTTTTGGGCTGAGTAACAGGCTGCTCAGAGGCCTTAGACAAGGACTTATCAGCAGTGTCATTAGCATTGACCTCCCCAGAAGGAGGGATCAAAGACTGTTCAGGCTCTTGATAAAGTTTAGCTACCTTTAGCATGTGTGAAGTCAACTAACTTCAGATGCTAGAGGTTTTTGAAAAGAGGCAGCTGTTATGGTGTGGGGTTTTACAAGAGTGAGATCATTGCTGATGTATTTGTCTCCAAGTAATTTTTCAAAAACCAGGGATAAAAACCTTGTATAGCAAATATTTGACTCCCTGTTCTTCTTCCCATTTTGAAGCTTATGAACAAAGTCTGTGAAAATTATCCCCCCAATGTCAATCTCCAGCCCATAGATAAGACAATAATCAATTGTCTACTAATTAAGATTCATTTGATCATGTGATCCCTGCATCCTACCCAAACACTTGACAATATATTTCATGAACAGTTTCCAAATGGATGAGAAATACTTCATCTTTAAGGGTGAAGAGTTTACTAGGAAAGTGGATGAGATGGTTGGTTTGTCTTAGTCAAATAGACCCAAAGTTACCAGCCCAGCCCTTACGGTCTCCTTGGGAGGTGGAAGGATAGGATTCTTACAAATAGGCAGTCCAATGGCAGATATGAACTCCTTTTGAGTAAAGGACAGAGGTACATCCCACCATAAAAGTGAAAAGGTAATGATTTTGGTTTCTTCTTCCACTTTTGCTGTATATCAAAACTCCTGAAGATATTCCACATACATTGCGGAGGGTTGAAAGGTCAAGGCTTTGTTGATGCAACAGTTTGAGAGAAAACTGAGCATGGGTTGGTACAGCTCGTTCGAGTGTTCAAGAAGAGCAATAGCGTTATTGAAGGCAATTATGCCATCCTCACACTTAAAATTGACCTTTGATGATGGAATGAGTTGTTGTGATTGTTGTGAGGATGTGGATTCAGAATCCATTTGATTTAGAAACTTTGATTTTGCTTTGATGAAAAGATTTAAGTGTGGTGATGAAAAATGGAGGTATTTAGGGTTTTGAATGAGTGAAAAGTGATGAAATGTAAATGCAAGTGAATAGTTTATACCACAAATAATTTTATAAAGTTAAAAATAAAATCAATTTGAAGTCCGCATTAAATGCAAGAGGTAAAACTGTCACCAAACGTAGGTCCCCATGACCATTCGAGTATAACTATTTCCACATTTTCTGAGAAAGTTGGTAAAACCCTTTTAAGTAAACCTTGAATTAAATATTAAGAATGTTTGTCTTCCAACTTTATAGTTACATTTAAGTTACCTTAAAAACATTTAATATTCAAGTCAGAGGATCCCTTAAAGCCTTTTTCTTATCAGAGACTTGTTTTCAATATTGAGCATACCCAACTCAACTACGAATCTAGTAAAGCTAGGCTCAGCTAGAGGTTTGGAAAAAATATCAGCTAGTTGCGAGTCAGTGGGTACAAAATAAAGCTCAATATCACTTTTTAAAATGTGGTCTCTATTGAAGTGATACCTGATGTTAATATGTTTTGTCCTAGAATGAAACACTGGATTATTTGATATGGCAATGACACTTGTATTATCACAAAATATGGGCACCTTGTCATAGAGAATGTGACAAGCATGATTTGAGCAGGTTAGTTTAAACCTTTAGAAATGGCTAAGAGTTCATTTTTATGTGTGTAAGTGTTGTGCTATGTGAA
>BQNB010089966.1:0-18327 GCA_026074375.1 Tanacetum coccineum
TTTTCTTATTTCCTTTGTTTTGTTAAATTTCTTGCCAAAGGGAACTAAAATTATAGTCAACAAGTATCATCAAATGTATTACAAGAAGAAGAAAAGTCATAATCAAGCGACTATTATCTTAAAGTATTTACAAACCATGAACATTAGGACCAAGGAAAGACCAAAGATATGCTGCATGGCAATCAAATGTTTTGTTTGATTTGGTTTAAAAGTGCAAGAGCCAATTTTGGAAGTTAATGAAAACCAGGTTTTTGTCAAATGAGAAGTCTATGTAGGATAAATTATCAAATGAAAAGTAGCACCAAGGAGGATAGAAAATTGCTTGGTTTGTTTAGAAAAAAAATTATATCTCCACGTGATCAAGGAGGTCTTGGTATAGGTAGTTTAAGGGTGAGTAACTTAACCATGTTGGCTAAATGGTAGTGCCGTTTCCTAAACGAGGAGGAATCCCTTTGTGCAAAGTTATTCGCTCCTTATAAGGTCCAAATGGTGTTTTGATTGACAACTCAAATTCTTTCCTTAAAAGTGGATGTTGGTTCAATGTGTTAGACGAGTCATTGGCCCAGGCCCGATTGTGGGCTTGGATCCATTAGGTTTAGGGCTTTGATTATATTGTTTATTATCAAAGTTATATATATAATATAAATACATATACTATCTCATATGTAAAGAAAACAATTAATAATAATAAATCTCTCTGGTATTTTACACTATGTATCACATTAAATCCTACAACAATTTTATAGACTTGTTTTCATATCTTACTTGTTAATACTCATAAGCAAGTTTTGGTTTCAAGTCCAGCATCGAGCTCTTTTTGATTTGGACTAATGAATTGAATGGCCGGGTCGTCCATGTTTGTATCGTTTGTCGTGCGCATCAATGCATTATAAGATTAGGCGCTATGTCCACAACTATCTTACAATTTAAACGTAAAAGAAGCCAACACAACATCATGTTGAAGTAATTTTCCGTAGATAGTGCTCGGTTAGCTGGCTTTGAAGTGATATATATAACCCCACTTGTACGTACTACAAGAAAGAATGTGAAATTAAAAGCAAGGGAATTCAACAAGTTTAATGCAAGTTGCAAACCTGCGAACCATAAACCCCAACATCTCACGTGTGCCTTGTTGTATAACTTATTTGTACTGCCAATTGCACCAACACAATTATTTTAATTGCATTAAATGTTACATTTGCATTTCACATGCCAAAGAGTGTATTTTGTTAAATACTTCATATAATATGCTAGTTGCATCTTACTGTTAAGCGTAAAATACATCGTTCGCCTCTAAGGTTGCACACAAAATACTAGTTTAGACTCACTTTCAAAATAAACACACTTAACATATTTGACTTCCTATTTTACATCTTATAGCGTCAATCAATGCATGGTTGATTGGCTGTTAACTTCCCCATGTGCAATGGGGCCTTGCACATGATGGTTTTTGTCTTGAATTTTTTTTAAAAGGCTGAAATATTATAGACTAAACGACTCTAAATGAGGAAACGAAAGGATTACAACAGGAGAAAGAAAACAAAAACCGAAAAACCAAGAAAACCAAAACAACAGCAGATGCGGCAGAGTGCAACACCGAAGTTTTACAATCCTACTAGGCAGGGTACCTAATCGTTGCAGTGTAATATAGGCAAGACTCGAGGGATTGATCGTTCTCTAGAGGAATAGTGAGGTTGGTTCGAATTGTGTGTTCACTAAGATATAAAGGTTGAGGGAAGAGTATTTTTGTATTTTATATTTTATGAAAGTAAGTAAAATCTCGGGTTTTGAAGGAGGGGTTTTGAAATTAAACTACAACTAATTTAATTCTACTCTAATTATGTAAGAAAAGTAAAATTGGCGGAAACTCTTATAGGGAAATAAACGTGCTCACTTAATCATGTATTACTCCCTAGTTGATTTCTCTAACTTATTGCTTTGTCACACTCGATAGTGTAATGTGTAATTATTCCCCTAATTCTGCAGTGGGTTGGTCAAGTCTGCGTCGTGACAACCTAGTCGGGTGTTACAAGTCAGACACGCTCCCTCCTAATAATAAATTCACGTGCACTAAATACTTAAGAAGGAATCAACCCAATCGATAACTTAGATTGAGGGTTTCATCTAACCTAATCACGTTTCACTAGACGTCTATGCGAATGTACGGTTATCACTAGTTACCTAATGCCTAACGTGCACACTACTAACGAGAAGCAATAAAATCAAAGATCACAACTAGGTTTCATACAATCATAAGCAAACACCAATTAATTTAGCCTAGCATGTTAAATTGAAGAAAAGAAAGAAAAATAATCGCACAATACATAGACATATTGTAACGATTAATGAATGAAAAACTTAACTTCAATTAAACATGGAGTTATGGTACTACAAATAGGGTTAGGAAACCCTAAAATTCGTCAATAAAGTTGCACAATAGCTCTCTCAAGTTCCACACACAAGTTATAAAAACAAAGGGTTCGTATATTATAGGAATTATAAAAACTAGGGTTTTGTGACGCCGTCATCCCGCCAAATCTTCCTAGGGCTTTTTTTGACCGACATAAGCTGACACCGTCAAGTCTTCTTATGCATCGTCACCTTGCATTTGTGATGACATCAAGGGCTTTGGTGACGCCTCTCCACATACTGAGCCGTCACACTTTGCATCAAAAAATTCAACAAATGGCGACACCGTCAGGATGGTAGTCGCAAGCATGAAAAGTTATGTTTTTTCCTTGTTTCTTTGCGAATCGTGCTTTTCATCCAAGTGCTTCTGAAATGCTAATTACATAAAAATAAAGGATTTAGTGCAATAATAAAGCATATTTGCATTATTTTTTGGATTAAATGACCCCGGAAAAGTGTATAAAATGACACCTAATCATATACCTCTACACTTGGGATTTGTTTGTCCTCAAGCAAATGAGCTTTTCTACCTAATAAATAGCAAAGTCGGGGGGCATTCAACCTACTAAGTAAAGATAATTTATGGCATAACCGAATCAACCTTGTAATTAAAAACACGAAAATCATATACTAGTACCTCACATAAGTGTTTGGATTCTATCTTTCACTCGGGTGTATAATGAATTATAACAATATTAAAAATGGAAAAATAAACACTCGCTATTTGTCGTAGCATATAGATTACCATAAGCTTGATAAAGGATAAAACCTCCACCACTTTGGCGTAAGCACCTAGGAAATACTATCAAATAGGTCTTTACAAGGGTTGTAACGTTATGTGTAGGGTATGAAAAATATATTATCAGCCGTTTAAAAAGATATATGTTAAAATAAACAATATTTTGTCGGGAATCAGACTAATTATTGAACGTGGATTAAACAATATTTCATATATTTATATAGTAAAAATTATAAGACATGACAGCCAATGTTGGTACCCTGTTTAAATATTGGCTCGTGCATGTTAATATATTTTTTTTGAACGGCGGATATATTGAAAACTAGTAAGGAGCTAGGAAAAAATTACAAAGGCTTTAAAGATTACGCCCTCTATTTTTTAACCAATAAAAAGAAAGAGTACAAATGGAATCAAAAAGATCACTTTTCTTCAACGAGTGGGAGGAAAAAGTAACACCATTGCGATAGCGCCATAAGCACCATAACAAAGTCACAAAAATGACGTACGCTTTATCCTTGACATCTCTAGAAGCTCTCCAATCTTCGAACCATTGGAAACAATCGAACCAAAAAGAAAAAGAAGGCATATCTAAATTGGTCCATCTTCTAACAAGGCGCCAAATATCACAAGCTAGATCACAACCAAAGAAAACATGATCGACTGCTTCAACCACATCGTTGCACATCTGGCAAATAATGAACGGAATATCAAGGCCTCTTAAAGAAAGATTTAGCCGCGTAAGGAGCCTATCCAAAGAAAGACATAATATATTAATCATGTTAATATATTAATCATGTACATTTTTTTGAAAATTGACATAATAATCCATAAAAGATGGACGTTTACATCATTGATGATGCACCATTTCTAATGATGTTTGAAAATTGACAAGTAATCTGGCTTGTTTCCCAAACAAAACAAGAAAATCAAAATAATGTTTACTTGTTACTAGGAAGGAACGAAGGAGCAAAATGGATGTTGACCCACATCACATGTTTGGATCCGACAATAATTAACGTGCATCATATCATATACTACAAAACACTTTTTATAATACAACTAGTATAAAAATTGATATTGGAAGGTTCCCATTTTTCTAATTAAACCGCGTCATAGCAAACATACAACACCTATTAATTTGGACTCCAAGTTTTCCATCTTATAAATAACAGTCACCTTCATTTCATTTCCTCAAACTCCTTCAAACTCACTACTCTTGGATCATCAATCTCTAAATAGCACAAAAGCAACTTTCGACATGGGTGCTTGTATGTCATCAGCAGGTGACTCGATACACAAATCGACTGATTACGCCTTTGTTATTTCAACCAAAGGCGAATTACGACAATATCCAACTCCCATATTTGTCTCTGAGGTTCTTCAATACGAGAAACCATCTTTCTTTGTTTGCAACTCCGACAACTTGTATCAAGACCAAGAAATCCCTTGTATGGATTCAGAAGACGAGCTTGATGCTGGTCAGATTTACTTTATTCTCCCGAAAACAATGCTTGCTCGTTGTCTTAGTGCCTCCGATATGGCTTCACTAGCTGTCAAAGCCAGTCTTGCTCTTGATTCTAATTCAAATTCGAATTCCCATGTAAAGAAGAAAAAGAATAACAATGCTCGTATATCGCCTATGGTGTTGATGGAAACGAGTCAGATTAATGTTGTATTCGATGAAGAGGAAAACAAGCAAAATTATTATAAGAATGGAGGTTTACGAGTGTCGAAATCAGGATCTATAAGGAAGATGCCAAGATCAAAGAAAGCGAGATTGGCTGCTCGATCCTTCAGGCTTAAGTTGTCTACAATATACGAAGATAATTAGTTTACTACTCATAGTATAATTCATGACATGAGTTTTTTTGGTGTCAACGCGAACCTGTCGTGATCTATATATGTATGTACAGATTTTGAGCTAGGCATGATAGATAATTTTTTGTTAGATCCGAAGAGAGTGTTGTTAGAATGTACAAAGAAGTTAAACTTTCTAATGATTGATGAATTTTCTTATTTCCTTTTGGTTTTTTAAATCTTGAATCCATATTCTTGAAGTTAAAATGGATGTTCATAATGCAGGAGGTGGTGTGTCTTCTTTGCTCAACTCGGATAAGAAGTCGCTAAATATGTCCTTTTTTG
This sequence comes from Tanacetum coccineum, assembly GCA_026074375.1. NCBI lineage: Eukaryota > Viridiplantae > Streptophyta > Magnoliopsida > Asterales > Asteraceae > Tanacetum > Tanacetum coccineum. The sequence continues at coordinate 5,291 of BQNB010089966.1, forward strand.
TACGAGCTCGTTTACCATCCTACACGTGATACCTAATGAAGTCGCTAAATATGTCTTCTTTACATTCGTAATTTGAAGTAGTAATATATATAGCCCCGGCCACTTGTACGTACTACGAGAAAGAATGTGAAATTAAAGCAAGTTGCAAATTACCTGTGAACCATAAATCCCAACATCTCACGTGTGCCTCGTTGTATAACTTATTAACTGTCAATTGCACGAACACAATTATTATTTTAATTTGAATTAAATGTTACATTTGCATTTCACATGCCAAAAAGTATGTGTATTTTGTTAAATACTTTATATAATCTGCTAGTTGCATCATAACGAGGTTCATCACTTGCGCGTTGTAGCGGAGCGTTCAAGACTATTTTTCAACAGATGGATAACAACAAGTATTATTTGTCCGTTGTTGAGACTCACCGTACAACGAACTGTAATCAACAAGTATCATGAACTCTATTACAAGAAGAAGAAAAGTCATAATCAAGCCACAGTTTATCTTGAAATATCAATCGAAAAGGAAACATGCATGGCAATCAAATACTGATGCAAGTTTGTGGGAAATCTTTAACGTAAATTTGAAGTAGGGGTGGGTTTTTGGTACCCCTAAACACCATATGTACCCCACTTTTTTTTGCGTTTTTTTTTTTTTTTTACTTTTTTTTTAATTTTTATAATATTGGTTATATTATAAAACTGTGAAACGTAAAGTGCGAAACGTTAAATATAAAGTTTAGCATGTCAAAAGTATTAAACTTTTAAAAAATACGAAACAGAATAAAAACTGTGTTACACTGTAAACCGGGAGAGAAAAGGAATTAAAAGTACGGAATATCCGTACTTTTGATGGGTCAAGGGTACCAATAGTAGCACCATTTGAAGTAATATATATGGATTGGGATCCTCTCATGTTCAAGTTGAACATGAGAGGTAATGTTGAAATTTATGTGAGTGAGTAGTTTAATATTTAATAAAATAGTGGTCCCACAATACTAAACTTATTTTTTTAATCACTCACGTAAGCTTTAACATTACCTCTCATGTTCATGTTCAACTTGAACATGAGAGGATCCTAATCCAATATATATATATCCCCGGCCACTTGTACGTACTACGAGAAAGAATGTGAAATTAAAAGCAAGTTGCAAATTACCTGCGAACCATGAATCCCAACTTGTCACGTGTGCCTCGTTGTATAACTTATTAACTGTCAATTGCATGAACACAGTTATTTTAATTTGCATTAAATGTTACATTTGCATTTCACATGCAAAAAGTATTTGTATCTATATCTATATCTATATCTATATCCATATCTATATCTATATTTATATCTATATTTCTATATTAGTACTATATAAAATATTTATAATGTGGGACCCATTAAAAATTAAGATAATGATGTGCAATTTTGACCATCCATCACATTTTAAGGAATCACATCATAAAGTGACATGTGTCACATTTTGATTAAAAAAATACCTTTATTTCAAATTGAAATTTTTTTCATCAATTTAATTTAGAGGGAAATGCAGATATGCTCCTTAAGGTTGCAAAAATTGCAGAAATTACTACCTGACCAACCTTCCACGAAAGTGCAGCGGCCTCCTCAAGATTGAAACTTCCAATTGCACTCGTGCTCACCTGACAGGGACCATTATATGCAACACTTTTGTTTTACTTTTGTGCCAGAAATGGTCCTGTCAGGGAGCACGAGTCAACGAAAGTTCCAATCTGGGGAGGCCGCCTGCACTTTCGTGAAGTTGGGGAGTAAGTCTGCAATTTTTGCAAACCACAGGGAGCATATATGCATTTTTCCCTTTTAATTTTATTAAGATCTGATTTCATTATATTTTTTAAATTTTGTGCTCTTTAATTCAACATCCATTTTGATATATTTTTATTAATTTTTTTGTTTTTACATTTTTAGTGGGTTTATTTTATGTTGATTATATTTTTTTACAACTTTAACGTTAATTAAATATAAATTGAATACGTTTAAACTAATATATATTCGAAGAGAGTGTTTCGTTTAACAATGCAAGACATGATGATGTTAATATGGTGTTGCGGGAAAGCTACGAAAAACCCAAACGAACACATACAACGAACACATACATTCAAAGTGTTGTGAAACGAAATTACTAAGCGGGTAAGAAATTGCGTAAAAAGTTACGTTAGTAAAGTTTTTATTGCCGCCGCTATGCGCGGGTAACTAACTAGTTTTGTTAAATACTCCATATAATCTGCTAGTTGCATCTTAATTAAGTTAATCCTAAAATATATCGTTAGTTTGCCCTAAAAGTTGTACACGAAATACTAGTTTAGTCCCATTTTCAAAATAAATACGTGTATTATCCTTCACTTCTTGTTTTTGCATTTTATATCGTTCTTTTGACTAACAACCGTCAATCAATAGTTGTTAACTCCTTCGTGTGTTTTGCACATGAGGGTATTTTAGTCATTTCTAGTTTTTGTCTTGAAATTTTATTTTCCTTATACACGGTTTATTTTTCTTCTTTTTAAACCCAATTTTACATACACAAAACACACAACATATACACACCACAAAATCAAACACACCACAAATTTAGACAACTCATATCCCGCAAAAGAATTACATACACACCAACACAGATACAATAAAAAAACAAGCCATATTTAATCTTAGAGGTTGTTGGTTAAATTTGGGGTTTTTGTTTTTATTTTTTTAGAAATGCAACATTTTATTAGGAACCAAAAATATAAAATAAAATACAAGGGATCTCAACTCAATTAAAGAAGATACTTAAAAAAGGATGAGACGCACAAACAAAAAAACAACCACCTCACAAACACAAAACAATTTGACTGACCCATGTGGCTATCACGAACAAAGTATTACACAAACACACTAAAGGACCAAATGTTTCTGGCAACCTTAATACCCCACGTGAGAATGAATTATAAATGAAAGCACATGCCATAAAACAAGGGTCACCACCACGAACCAATGAAATAAAACTAAAATCAATTTAACATCATGCTGAACAAATCTAGCACAAAAAAAGTATCATCTTGTTGCTCGACTCTCTCTCTCATCTCTCTGCAATATCCCTAAGAAATCCCTCTACATCAAACGATGATCAATCCCTTCTATCATACCCTAATTCAATCGATCAATCTTTTTTATTGAGGTTTTCGTGGGATTTGTTGTCATTATCCGGTTTCTTTTAGGGCTTTCTCTTTGTCTACCAAAACCCCTACACATCGTTTCGTTTTCGATTTATTTAGTAAATTTATGCGATTTTTAAGTTGACGTTGAAGTATGCCACTAATGCATATAATATTGAAAAAAAAAAACGCTATCAATATAATCCTTTTATGGTTTCAAAAATTCTTGTTGGTTTTGTCTGATTGATTTGGATCTATTCTGTAACTGTGTAAACCAGTGATCGTTTGCTTTGGGCCTCTAAACGAAAAAACCTATTCTAGGGTTTAACTATATCAAGAATCGCAGTTGGGGGTTCAATTGGGAAGTGTATGGCTGGTAGAGTAGGATTACTAGTTGAGGTGGAATGGAGCGTGGTTTTTTGAGTCAAAAAATGAGTGGGGTGAGAGAGGTGTAAAGGAGAAGAGCCTCAATAGGAATTTAATGAATACCTCTTCAGGTATTGGTGTGTCTACGGGATCAGATGATACTATGAATGAAGATACTTCCAGTTGGGTGCAAATCTGTTTGTTAAGGAGGCGGTCGTAAACACCCTTACTGTGGTTGACATGATGGTGGAGAAGAAAAAGGTAAGCGCTTTGGAAGATAATACAATTCCGGAATCTTTTTCACCATTAACTACGCCGGTTACTACTACGGCTGGTAATGCCCATGGTATCTCTTCGTATGCTAATATTACTAGTAAACCAAGTGGGAAGAAAGTGAAAGTTCGTACTTTGTTTACACCCAGAGGTAATGGGATTGATGTGGTTTTTCCAGTGGATTCTATTCGTGCTATTAGTGTACGATTTGCTAATACTGCTTATGGTTTTTTCTTGGGGAAGAAGGTGGCATACACTGTTGTTGCTAACTATGTTAGGAATACTTGGGATAAATATGGGCTTGTTCGCTCAATGTTCAGTTCATCTACCGGCTAATTCTCCTTTCAATTTAGCTCCACGATGGGGGATTAGATGCCAATGATTGAGAATGGTCCCATAATTTTTTAAGTCCGAATAACCCACTTATCCTAAAGAAATGACATCCCAGATGAGAAACCGTAATGAAGAATATTTAGTACGGAGGTTCCAGTTTGAGTGCTATTAGGCGAACTAAAAAACAGGGTATCTTCTAATGCTTGACTCTTATACATCTGATATGTGCATGCAATCTTGGGGTAGGTCAAGCTATGCTAGAGTTATGATTGAGCTTCGAGCTGATGTGGAGTTGAAAGATAACATTGTCGTGGCTATGCCTAAAATTACTAGGGAGGGCCATTATACATGTAATATCCGTGTTGAGTACGAGTGAAAACCTCCTAGGTGTTCGTCCTGTAAGGTTTTTGGACATGTCCATAAGGAATGTCCAAAGAATACTGGTGCTGGTGAAAAGAAGACTATGAAGAAGCCTAGTCAAACTTCTCGAGGTGTTTCAATTGGTTCGAAAATGGGTTTTAAACCTCAAAATGAATATCGACCTGTTCCTAAAAAGTCTACTACTGCAATTCTAGTGGTAATAAGTAGAAAGTTGTGGAATCCACTATTGAGGTTAGAAATCAAATCCATTTATGTTACTTAATAATCGGTCGATAATGTGATGTTAGATTTGGTACTAATAGAGGGGACTCCTAACCGAAGTATCAAAAACAAAACAAAAAACTCAAATCAATATTCTCAATTAGAAAAATTAAAGATTACTAACCAATTTCGTTTAAACAATCTAAAAACAACAACAAACTGAAGATCTTTTCTTCAACTTCGGATCTTGAGTCCAAAAAAAAAAAAAATTATTTCTTGCGTTTGAAGTGTTATGTATTTAGATAATGGAAAACTTTGGTTTTGGTGTAAAACTCGATGTTTTGGATAATGAAACAGGACATATATTTATAAATGTAAAAGAAGCAAACACAACGTACATGTTGAATTATTTTGAAGTAATATATATATAGCCCCACTTGTACGTACTACGAGAAAGAATGTGAAATTAAAGCAAGGAAACAAGTGTAATACAAGTTGCAAACCTGTCAATTGCACATCCAGTGTGCCTTGTTGTATTATAATTGACGATTAACTGTCTAGTGCACGAACACAAATTATTTTAATTTGCAATAAATGTTACATTATGTATTTCACATGCATGCATGCCAAATAGTACGTGTAGTTTGTTAAATATTTCATATAATATAATATATGCTAGTTGTATTTTATTCAAGTTAATGGTAAAATACATCGTTCTCCCCTAAAGTTGTACACAAAATACTAGTTTAGTCCCTTATGTGTTTTGCACATGAGGGTATTCTAATCCTTTCTAGTTTTTGTCTTGAAATTTTATTTTCTTTCTAGACGGTTTCTTTTTCTTCTATTTCTACAAATTATTTTTAAATCCAAATTTACATACACACAAACACAACATATACACACCATAGATTCAAATACACCACAAATTTAGACATACTCATGTAAACACACACAAAGAATTACATATACACATGCAAACAAAAACACGCCCATATCTAATCCTAGATGTTGGGGTTTTTGTTAATTGGGTTTATTTTTTGAAATTTACTTAGGGGTTAGGTTAATTATATCTTATGATATGTGTTGGAATAATGCAAAACCAAATTTCAAAACCCACAAAACTAAATACAATTAAACCCAAACCCATCAAGTTTCAATTTAATTAAATTCAAACTTCATTACTCAGATTTCGATTTAACCAAATTTTCAAAAAAAAAAAAAAACCATAATTCAGTATTCGGAATTAAAAAAAATTAAAGATTAACTAACCATTTTCGATCAATCAATCTGAAAACAACAACAAACTGAAGATCTTTTCTTCATCTTCAGATCTTGAATCTGCAAAAAAAAAGTTGTATTGTTTCATGGGTTTGATGTGTTATGTATTTAGATAATGGAATCCTCTAACTATGATTTTGGTGTAAAACTCGATGTTTTGATAATGGAAAAGGACAGGTAAAGGACAAAGTTATAAAGGGGAGGGGAAGAAAAAAGAGGGGAGGAGGCTTGTTACTATTCAAAATAATGTTTATACACTCGCATTTCACTTTGCACTCTCTCAAAAATCAGTATTCACTTAATTTTGTATTGATTAACATTTATTATAAATGTTATATAACATAATAACGTGATAAAGTAACTTTCTTTTTACCTCAATCGATTTATAAACATATATTACTCAAAAGACATAAATTATAAACATGAACCCTAGGTCCAATAACTCAAATTAACATTCTTACCTCACGATTCTTGTTCTAATCCACTTAATGCACGATTCACACTTTATTCTCAAGTTTTTGAAATAAAAGAAAAGAAGAGAAGAATTAGTAGTGGGTAGAAAAGAAGACTGGAGGAATGCAATCTAATTTTTTATGCCATGTTCATGAGTTATGAGAGAAAAGAAGTGATAAGTGACGACTTTACAATTATACGCTTAATTATATATAAATATATCAGGTTTTTTACATGGTTATTTAAGTAAATATATCTATTAGAAGCTTCTTAAAATTAACTTATTTCTCCAAATCATCCCATTTTAGAAAGAAAGTTTTTGAGAGAAATTTAGCCAAATTTACTTTCTCCTTCTTTTCTCTTCTCTGCTAAAAAAAACTATAGAACACAAATTTATTTTGTTTTTTTCCTACTTCTTTTCTCTTCATTCGGAATAAAACTCAGGAAGACAGTGTTAAGCTAACAATTCGCGCCAAACTTGATCATCTTAGTTCACCTTAGTCTTATCTCCCTCCCTTTTCACATCACATTCAACACACACACAAGAAATGTTTTTGAAACATTTTAGTAGGGGTGAGCATGGTTCGGTTTGGTTTGGTTTTTGGCTAAAATCGAAACCGAACCGAAAATATTCGGTTTTTGCTCTTTAGAAACCTTCGGTTTCAGTTTATTATAGGTTCGGTTTTTTGTTTATTTTGGGTTGTTTTATCAGTTTTTTTGGTTTTTATTTGTTTATCGCGGTTTGAACTTTCAATGGTCTAATTTCTTATGCAACCTAGAATAACTTTTTCATGTTTTAAGAATCAAGAAACACAAAATAATGACAATAAGAAACTAATAATAATAAAGAATATACATAGAAAATAATGACAATAAATAACAAAAGTTCTAGATGATAGATGTTTATGTGTTATAAGGAAGTCTTCTTTTGGTCTTTCTTGGCCAACCGTCTTTGGTTGTGTTCTGATAAACCGTCCATAAATGACAACGTTTTGTACCCCGGCATCTAATCATATATTTAAGAAGCAATTCAAACACAAGTTCTTAAGATTATATGTATTTTGTCTTAAGAAACAATTGAAACTTCGGTTTTTAAAAATTACAAAAACCGAACCATCGTTTTTTCAATCGGTTTTGGTTTTTTAAATTTTGGTTTCTCGGCTCTTTTCTGTTTATGTTTGGTTCTCGGGTTTTCTGCACGCCCCTGCATTTTAGCACCCGAAAGAATTAATCAAATTTAAATATGATTTTAACTTTTTAACAATAGCAAATATGGTCCTTCAACTCTATGTCATTCTATATTGGCCACACAAGACATTATGTAGTTTGACTATTCTATTTGACTATCAACCTTGACTTTGAACATAAATTTTGGTTGACCAAACAATCACGTCTCCTTCTACCAATGTTTTAAAACCGGGGTTGACCCGGCCGGTTGAACCGTAAACCGGTCGGGTGACCGGAAGCCGGTTTTGGCTGAAAAATCGGTTGAACCGTCGATTAAACCGGTTGAACCGTGACCCGGTGACTCAGCCGGGTCAATTTAAAAACCAGTTTTTAAAACATTGCCTTCTACTCATGTACCTTGAAGCTTAATAAGTTAAAAACATTATAGTCAATAACATATCGGGGTGTTACAACTTTTGAGTTTATGAGCCGTTAAAAGTTTAATATTTATCCAGTTTTAGTTATTTTGTTGTCAATTTTTGTAGTCCATGATCTTGTTGATGTGAACTCAGGACGTGGTAAATTTTGTAGTTCGCCACTTGTTTTTCGGGCCATTGATAAAACATGTAACATATGAGATTGTCCCTGTTTAGGTTATACGGGGAGAGCGAATCTTTTTAACTCAAATGTACGCGGTCTCACCTGATTAATCTCGTGACCATTTTTAACCCTTCTCTAGCCATTCTAGTTGTTCACAACTAGCATAGTTTGGAACTTTGAATTCTTTGACTCATGTTAGGAAATCGACGACCTTACCACTATACCATTTACTCTAAACATTTAGAGGTGGTTAACAACATGATATGTCAACATTTTTCGTAGAGGTATTGACATTTAGGATATGTCGTGTCCCATTTGTGATAATGCTATTGAATCGACGAACCATTTGTTCTTTAGGTGTGGATTGGTTCGGGACATTACTAATAAGGTTTTGAGCTGGTGGAATTTGGATCACGCAAACTTGAATTCATATGCAGAATGTAAGTCTTGGCTTGTTTCAATTCGTATGGATTCCAAACTCAAAAAGATGTTCGAAGGAGTTTGGTACTCCATTTGGTGGTACGTTTGGATCTATCGAAACAAGCTCTTATTTGACGAGAGAAAACCTTCGAAGTCGATGCTTATTGATAATGTCATTGCTAGTTCTTTTTATTGGTGTAAGTATAGATCTAAAGCCTCGTTCGGATGGAACGAATGGCTCAAAAACCCCTATATTATTGTTTTGTAATCTAGCTCCTTACTAGTTTTTGTTTCTAATAAAATCGCCGTTCCAAAAATAAAAAAAACATGATATGTCAACCGAATCCATTAGAGGTGACTTCAGAGTTGATATGAGTTTCGAGTTGGAGATCAAATATGTTTCACTGTATTGGACTAACTAGGAGTCGTAATCGGATTTGTGATGAACATACCAAGAAAATCACTAATTATTTATTTTAATCAACATATAATTCCCATGAACCGATTTGTTATTTTATAATATACGTATTCCTAATAATTTCATAGCCTTATTTATATATTAAAATTAACAATATTTTGTCGGGAATCAGACTAACTATTGAATCCGGATTAAAAAATATAAGACATGACAACCTGTGTTGGTTCCCTATTTAATTATTGGCTCGTGCATGTTAATATATTAATCATGTACATTTTTTTCATGATTTCAATACCATGGAATATGTAACAAACAAGCAAAAGAACTCGCGCATTGTGGCGGGGCTAATTTTTAATATTTTCTTTTTTTTATGATTCGGGGGAAAAAATTTGCATTGGGACGGGCAAATTTTTTCCCGAATATTTTCTTTTTTTGGGACGGTTTTGTAAATTTTTTTACGGGAATTTTTGCGTAAGAAAATCGTAAATAGTTAAAAGGTGAGGGTCCGTTTTGTATATTTTTTTACTTTGGGCCAGATTTTAGGCTATTTTTGGGTTTTTTTTTGCTAATATTTTCCCGGATATTTCCTCTTTTTGTACGATTCGGGAATTTTTTTTTTGCGTTGGGACGGGTTAATTTTTTCCCGAATATTTTCTTTTTTTGGGACGATTCGATATCTTTTTTTTGGGCCGATGAATGTAAAAAATTTGTGAACAATAAAAACTTGATGTGTTTTTTTGTTAATTTTTTTACGGGATTTTTTGTGTAAGAAAATCGTAAATAGTTAAAAGTTGAGGGACCGTTTTGTTTTTTTTTACTTTGGGCCTGATTTTAATTTTAGGCTAGTTTGTCGACAAATATGTATATTAGTAATAATTTTTTTTATATGCTTATGTGTTGGGCCTCATGTTTAAAGTGGTGTTTTTTTTTGCTATATGGGTTTTTTTTATAATATAATGGGTTGTACGTTTGTGACCATATCGATTATTTTAAAGTTATTAGGTATCGAAGATGTTTCCGCTGGTATTTTTTTATCTGAGTAAATCGGAACTTTTGTAAAAAAAAAAATTCCCTCCTAGTTTGTGCATACAAATTTAAAAAAAAGAACAAAAACAAAATAATTAAAAAAAAAAACCAAAATCGGGTTGACCTAAAATAGGAGCCCGTTACTGTAGCAAAGTGGTCCACTGTCAAAACGACAATGGATTTGTCACTCAATGTGTATATTAGTAAATCACTTTACAAAAAGTCATACACAATTCACTAAGATTATTTGTTATTACAAACATCAATCATTCACTAATCTCCACAGATATTGATATAACATTAATGCCTTTGTTAAACATGTAGCGAGGTGTTAGATTCAATAAAACAAACATAGCACAGTTGTAATAGGATTGAATATGTCATACAACGTAATAATAATCCATAAATTATTAGGACCTTTACATCATTGATGATGCACATTTTCTAATGATGTTTGGTTACTATTTTTGTATGTTTGAAAATTGACAAGTGGCTTGTTTCCCAAACAAAACAAGAACATCAATGTTGACCCACGTCACATGTTTGGATCCGACACAAAATAATACAACTAGTATAAAAAATGACATCGGAAGGTTCCCATTTTCCAATACTGTTGGGTCATCAATCTTATAAATAACAATCACCTTCATTTCATTTCCTCAAACAAACTCCTTCAAACTCACTACTGTTGGGTCATCAATCTCTAAATAGCACAAAAACAACTTTCGACATGGGTGCTTGTATGTCTTCGACAGGTGACTCGATACGCAAATCGACTAATTATGCCTTTGTTATATCAACCAAAGGCGAATTACGACAATATCCAACTCCCATAATTGTCTCTGAGGTTCTTCAATATGAGAAACCTTCTTTCTTTGTTTGCAACTCCGACAACTTGTATCAAGACCAAGCTATCCCTTCTTTGGATTCAGAAGATGAGCTTCATGCTGGTCAGATTTACTTTATTCTTACGAAATCAATGCTTGCTCGTCGTCTTAGTGCCTCCTATATGGCTTCACTAGCTGTCAAAGCCAGTCTTGCTCTTGATTCCAATACTCGTATATCGCCTATGGTGTTGATGGAAACGAGTCAAATTAATGTTGTAGTCGAGGAAGAGGAAAACAAGCAGAATTATTATAAGAATGGAGGTTTACGAGTGTCGAAATCAAAATCTATAAGGAAGATGCCAAGATCAAGAAAAGCGAGATTGGCTGCTCGATCTTTCAGGCTTAAGTTGTCTACAATATACGAAAATGCCGAAGGCTGTGATAATTAATTTACTACATCTCATAGTGTAATTCATGACATGAGTTTTTAGTTTCTAAGTGAACCTGTCATGTGCATGTATGTATGTACAGATTTTGAGCTAGGCATGATAGATAATTTTTTGTTACATCCAGAATTGCTTGTTGTTAGAATGTACAAAGAAGTTAAATTTTCTAAAGATTGATGAATTTTCTTATTTCCTTTGTTTTGTTAAATTTAAATTCTTGCAAAGGGAACTAAATTATAATCAAGTATCATGAAATGCATATTCTTGAAGAAGAACCATACATATAACTGCTCTATATGTATTTTGTAACTTGTTCATAATGCAGGAGGTGGTGTGTCTTCTTTGCTCAACTCGGATAAGAAGTCGCTAAATATGTCCTTTTGTACCAGCTCGTTTACCATCCTACACGTGATAACCAATGAAGCCCCAAGGAGGCTGATACATTGAAATTAACAAAGTATTTGTTACATAAGTCGAAGCTTTACTTGTCCACTTGATCAAAATACAAAGATTTATAGCCCAATACAGTTATACAAAATGTAATGCGACAAAATCTTTAATGCATGATATCCAAATCAAAACCACCAATGTATCCCTTGCACCTCGTGCTTACTGATCCCCTGAAAAACATTGCTTTAAAACGTCAACAATAATGTTGGTGAATTCATAGGTTTGATAAATCATATATTGTAGGACCACAAGATTTCCCAAGTGTATGATAATGCAACAGATGCAGACATCATATAAATGTAATTACGTTGCCCTAAGCTCATGACACTGAAGCTCGACATAAATGAATACCATATAAATGGCCTACATTGCCCGTGATGATGTTTTAACCCGCAACATCCTATGTTCGACATGGTATACGTTCGTTTGCCCAGTGATAGCTAATCACCCGAACGGGGATGTCAATCCCAATAGATCTATTCATAACATTCGCGCTCACAATCCAGTAACTGATAGTTCATGATAATGGGCTCAACTAGGGTTATCGCTACTTAGGCAACACGTAATCAAAATATAAAACTTAACCACTTGTGTCCAATTATAAAACATTGCATGTTTCTCACCCCAAAAACTTTGTAAAAACAAATCATGTAAAACGTGGGGCTATGAACTCACCTTGAGCGAGCGAATAACAAGTATATCGCAGATAATGCGTCACGTAAATCGTCAGATGCAACCTATTTAATTCAAGGTTGTATAAGTACTAATCACATTGGGTAATTACTACCATGCATAATTCTATATAGCTAATCACCATCTAATTGTTTTGGAAAAATTGTGTTTAATAAGTTAAAACGTTTATAATTGCCGTTGTAGTAAAACTGGCGTAACTTTCGCGTTTTAAGCCCGATTTTGACGTTTCTTATGCCCACGCTTTCGTATTAGGACGAGTTATCATAATTTGACATTTTCATATTTTTGATCCTCTGATGAACAGTACTTTTTACTGTTCACACCAGTTATAAAGTTATTTTTATAGTTTTAGTTATCGTAAAACCCGTAAACGTCATGTTTTATTCGTTATAGCTTTGTTTTTACCGATTCTTTCGAGCACGTTCTCGTAATTGAAAGTTATAATGATTTATGAGGTTTACAAAAATAAAAGTGTGGTTCCTTAAACTGAATGGATCTTTGCAGCCTATAAAGGATGATAGCCAAGATGTATAAATACAACTGACT
>BQNB010089967.1:0-27270 GCA_026074375.1 Tanacetum coccineum
AATTAGGTTTTATTAATTAGGGTTTCAAGTTTTCTGTAAATTTATGTAATTAAACTAATTAGGATTGATTAGGGTTTAATTAGAAGCATGATGGTGTAATCGGTTATGGTTAGTTCGCGTTAAATCATGATTTAAGTTTGAGCAGAATTTTGAGTCGTGTTGTTCAGTTGATATCTCGAGATTGATAATGATATTTTTGATAAATCTTATGAGTTTTGATAAGTTCAGAGAGTCTATTTTCCAAAAAGTCCAGCCTCAAACGATTTTGAGTTTGGCAAGTCATTTAAATGTCTGTTGCAAGAAAAGTTGTCTAAACAGTAAATACGGGTCAGATTTGGGACTAATTTCGGGAGGTAAAACCCCTACTTAAAATTTGAAAAAAGCTTAGCCCTTTTACCGAAGTTAAGTTTCATGTGTCTATTAAAATTCCTCCAAAGGAAATCGTCTAATTAGTTGTCTAAGTATGGTTTTTAGGGTCATACTTTTTAGTGTGCGATTAGGTCCGAATAAGGACAGTTTTGAAGTCTGATTTTATTTGAGGTGGTTAGACATATAACTAATGAGTAGGAATCACATGGTAGTTAATAAACACATAAGGGAACATGTGTGATTATTGGTTTGAATTATGGAAATGTTTAAGTGGTGCGTTTAGGTCGCGTAAGTGAGTGTAAAATTCTGCTTGAAACCAGAAAATAAAAAGTGTAGTGTTAAAGTCTAAATGACTTATGTAAGAGTTGGTAATGGTTTAAAACAAGTATAGGACTATGGTAGATAGCTTAGAAATCCATCATAGTTGAGGTTACATCATATTGGGTTGAATGACTAATTGATGGTAACTTATTATGTGTTTAAATTGTTTAGATTGTTCGTGAAATTTTGTGGATCTTTTGAAAGCTAGCATTCAGGTGAGTTTCATAGCCTATTTTTCTTATGTTTTATTGGGGTGAAAATAATGCTATGTGTTAAACTGTTTTAGTTGCTGTGATTATTTGCTACGTGTTATTGTTTCGTGAATAGTTCGGTTGAGAGTGGTCTTTACTACTCAACTCAAACCAACTGAAGGGTTAAAATAATACCTACTAAATTATGTGATACGCTCCATGGCGTAGTGATCAATTGGAGTAGGTTTTGTGATACGCTCCATGGCTTAGTGATAAATTGGAGTGGGTTTTGTGGTATGCTTCATAGCTTAGTGATCAATTGGAGTAGTTTGTGATGTGATTAGTTCGGTTGGGAGTGGTCTTTACTACTCAATCAAATCCAACTGAAGGGTTGAAATAATACTCAATGATGTGTTGGTCCAGGCCTAAGTATAAGTTTCAGCTGGTAAACTTTTAGGTGTGTAAGAGACATATGAATCGGGGGTAACGTTCCTACCTAGTTGTTGAAATGGATCGGGGGTAACGTTCCTACCCAGTTGTTGTAATGGATCGGGGGTAACGTTCCTACCCAGTTGTTGTAATGGATCGGGGGTAACGTTCCTACCTAGTATGTGGATAGTATGTTAGCATAAGTTCATATTTTGCATAATTGTCCTATATTATTTTGATAATCACAGTAATTGGATTTAAAAGATTGATTTGTGTGTTTTAAACCTATGACTCTCACCAACCATTGTGTTGACGTTTTAAGCAACATTTTCAGGTGTGAATTCATGAGGATTCTTAAGATAGTGAGAAGTGGCTAGAAAGAGACCTTAAGATAATCTTGAAGTTTATATGTGGATGTTTAGCATTGTATGGATATATGTTGCATGTCTCTTATTGATGAGAACTTCCTTTTCATCAATAAAGACTCCTTTTATGTTTTACCTAGTTATGGGTATTGTTATGACACTTTGTGTCTATACTTTACTTTATTGTATGCATTTTAATATTCTCTATATAGACGCCATTGTGTTGTGATGATATCCATTCTCGTAATACCTCGCGTTTCCGCCTTGGCGGGGTGTGACAACATTCCTCGGCACGCCTCTACAATCCTTTTCCAAATGACCCGAGTGGTTACAGTTAAAGCATGTACGACAAGGCCCTCCGGATGCATGATAGGAGTTGCAGGTGGTACACTTGGGCCTAGTACCCGTATTCTCTCTTCCTACAGGGTTTGCGACACTAGCAAAAGCATTCCCAGTCCTAGTCCTCTTATTATCATCCCTACCATTCTTATCCTTGCTAGGTTCCCCCATATTTCCTCTTTTTTCAACCTTCTTAATTGATCCATTTCTTACAGCCTCATCGGTCAGTGCACCAGAAATCTGCACAGCCTTCTGTATAGTCTTTGGCTCCATTGCTGCCACCATCTCACAGATCTGTAGAGCAAGGCCATACATATACCTCTAAATCATCCTACTCTCTGGAGTTACCAAATATGGAACTAACCTAGCCAACTCATGAAACATATCAGTATACACAGCATGGCCAGCCCCGACCATGGTGTGATTCCACAACTTAGATTCCAACTTTTGCATCTCATGATGGACAAACCTAATCTTTCATAATTAAATTAAGTCATTCCATGACATACTAACAGCTACCTTTCCCGCCTTAGCACGGGATCTGAGGTTTCAGCAATCGTATAGCCTTACCAACAATGAACCATGAGTGTATTTCAACTTTTGGTCAATACTACAACAACTCATATCATGCACAGACGCATTTTCTCTATCTATGAGACTAAGAACTAATCACTCCTTGCCATCATATTCCTTAGGGTTACCAAGCTAAAGAACTCTTATATGATCAAACTGCTGGTTGCCATTTACTATCACTTTTCCACGTTCTACTTGAATGTTCTCCATTAAACCATATTACCACTTTGATTTCCAACATTTTCTTGGTTATCAACCTGAGCTAGCATGGCGGGTAAGAGGTTCTGCAATTGTTGGGCAATGATCGTCGAGAAGTCGGTGCTACTCCTAACCCTATTACTCTTTACATTCCCATTGACTCCCTCTACGCCCCATTAGCTCTCAAACCCTAGTTATTTACTTGACCATTTAAATCATCAACACGCTCATCATTACCTTCCCTAGGTCTTCTACCATTTCCACCTCTACTAACCCGTACACCCGTTCCCCCTCCTCGTGATTCAGAAACAGTCCGGCCAGCACTTCGGGTCCTCATCCTTGGCGGCATTATCTATACGAGGGAGAACATGAGCAATATTAGGTAGGCAGGAAGACTACATATATATAGAATATCTTACTATATATACAGATATACACATAATACCACCCTACGGTATCAACATCGATTTGTGTGAACAATATTACTAAGTATGAGTGAGTTGTGATACACTTATAACTATGTTGGCCACCGTACTTATATTCGCATCCTTTCCCAGTCATATTCAATATTGAGCTCATACATTTCAATGACTGACATAACTAAAGCACCAAACCGCGAATACGTGAAAGCAAACAAAAGCGGAACACCACGCAGATAGATCATATACGCAACTAAACGATGGATCTTAAGTTATAGTCTAAGCCAATCCACCTAGTTCTCTATAACCTTGGCTCTGATTACCAATCTGTCACACCCCGACAAAGGCAGAAACTCAGGAATGCAACATAATTATCAATCATAACACAAGATACAAAATAGAGAAAAACTACAATGCATAAACTTCAAGTGTTACGAAGACCAGCAACCTCGAACAACCTCGAGTGATGTCCCAATCACAATCAAATCCAAAATCTCTTACAATAAGCCAATAGCCCACACAAGGGTCCAAAATCCAAACTTAAACCGAAACTTCTAAATACTAAAGATTAATAAAATAATCAAGCAATACTTCATAATGAAAATCCACTCGGGATACTTCCAAGCCTGCTATCACACATCACCAAACTATTCCTCTTTCCCTTCACCTAAAAATGATACTCGAAAACATCAACAATAATGTTGGTGAGCTCGTAGGTTTGACCTTAAACCCAAAAGTTGTGCCAATATTTCAAACAGTGGACAATAGTGCTATAAGATAGTGAATATATATGCATAAACTCAATCCTTAGCTTCACATTAATCAATAACATATGTCACTTACGCAATAAAGGGCCTTACCAGCTAGGCATAAAATTAGTGAAGGGAACCCAACACAAACTAGGGTAGGCGTACCATCGCTTTTATAACCACAAAATACTGGGTAGGCGTACCATCCGATCTAAACAATCATGCAACACATAATATTCATAGCAGTCATAAGCACATATCTTGTCCTAAAAACAAAACCACATTTCACACAATTCAATTCAAAACATTTCAAAACACATTTGAGTATCATTTTCCCCCAACGGAAAAAGACAGTAAAAATGGGGTACGTGGAAACTCACCTCAAGCATGTTTTAGCAACCAAAATCTCTAACACAACGAAAATGCAACAAGCGCACACGACACCCTTTCTTTATACCAACAAAATCCAGTTAATGTCTATATTAATCATCCAATCCAAAACAATCTTCACGTTTGATGCATAGAGGTTAGACGCGATGTATAAGTAATCATAAATTTTAGTGGTGTGATGGTGATGACATATCTAACAATCATATCAAATCCCCTTACTCAATTATACATACTTATACTATTTAAGAAAATAGATAAGTAATTATAATTAAATATTTATAATTAATAAAAAATTAATATAAAAAAAAAAAAAAAAAAATTAAAAAAAAAAAAAAATTATAAAAAAAAAAAAAATTTATAAATATATCTCGATAAGTCCATTCGGTAACCTTAGTCATCGTAAAAATAATCATATTAGAGTGAAATGAAACGTTTTAATCATAGTTAAACAAACCCAAATTCATAATCCTTCAGAGAAGTCAAGAAAAAATATTTTTTTTTGTTCTGTTAGTGAATTTCTTAAATATATAGAAAAATATATTAAATAATATTTTATGTATTTAAAATCAAAAAACATGTTTATGGGAAATTTAATTCTAAAACTTTTTACGAAATTTCGACATGATCCGTACGCTCATACAACGTTTTCCAAGGTTTCAAACCTTATTTTCAACACTTTTCATAAATTCGACACTTTTCGACAAAATTTCAAAATCTCAATCTTTAACGTTTACTAAAACGTTTTTCCTAAAATATCGTTCAATATCACTTCGTAAATACATTTTCACTTCCAAAAGTTCGTCAAAACTCTTATAACGACTAAATATCGCTTATTGGGCTTTGAGGCCCAACTAGGGTCCATTAAGATATTTATAAGTCCAAAATACGATTCAAGTCCAAAACCAATGTCCATTTACATATATAAGCTTATACCAATAAGTAGAAAATAATCCGGACCACAATAAGCCCTCCCATTAAGCCACGGCTTAAATAGACTTATTGGGCCGTGAGTCCATAAGCTCCAAAATACGTATATTAAGCTTGAAAATAAGCTAATAAGCTACGTATCGCATTTGGTTACTACCATAAGCCTCAAAAATAGTCCACAAACATACGCCATAACACAAAAATAGTCAAAATCACTTTTCTAGTGATTTTGAAAAATCACGTGGCATATAAGCCCAAAATAAGCCAAGAAATAGCTTAAAATAAGCCCAAATAAGCTATACAAGCTACTATAAAAAATAAGCTATCTAGCAATATATATTATTCAACCATCATGACCACAACATCAAAACTACAAAAACCCCATTCTTTTTTTTATCTGACGAACCAAACACACCCCTTTTATTCGTTTCATTTCCAAAAATCGATTTTCACAACGGTCAACTTGTACAACTAACATCTATGCATCAAGATAAACACAAAAGGACAAACGAAATTTAAATTTGAAAACTTACAAGAAAATCTTCAAAAATATAGATTTTGACACAAACCGAACAACCCAAACGTTGTTTAAATGAATATCCAAATACTCGTATCAACCCGGAATATCACGTTCTCGATCAAAGTTGGAAAATATATGGTGGTTGTGGTGGTTTAGGTGGCGGACGAAATAAGCACACACACACACTTGTGTGTGTTTTATTTTTTTGTAAATGAAATTTTGTTGTAAATGAAAAAGGATTATGATAAATTGTTTCTATTGAAAAGCATCTATGTACAATTCTTAGTCAGGTTAACTAGAAATTAAGTCATGTTGTCTCCCATTGACTGGCCATTTGTGATCCCAAGGGCCTCGGTAATTCTTTTCATGTCAAATCACTTAATACTCCGTAAAACTCAACCGTAAAATTTACGCCCAAAGTAATTACATTTTATTCACCTTAAAAAATACGTTTCCAATTAACCTAGAGTATTTACACAACATATTTACACTTAAATCCCTTCAAAACTTATTGTTTTTGTTTTTTTATTTTTTTGTTTTTATTTTTTTTTTTTTATGTGAAACTTCTATTTTTTTTTTTTTTTTTTTTTTTTATTTTTTTTTTATTTTTTTTATTAATTTTTTTTTAATTTTTTTTTTAAATTTTTTTTTAATTAAATGTTTTTTTTTTTTTTATGATTTTTTTATTATATATATTTTTTTTTATTTTATTTTTTTTTTTTTTATTTTTTTTTTTTTTTTTGTTTTTTAACTTAATTTTTTTAAATAATTGTGTTTTTTTTATTTTATTTTTTTTTTAAAATTTAATTTTTTTTTTTATTTTTTTTTTTTTATTTTTTTTTTTTTTTAAATTATTTGGTTTTTTTTTTTATTTTAATTTTTTTTTTTTTTTTTTTTTTTTTTTTTTTTTTTTATTTATTTTGTTTTTATTTTTTTTAAAATTTGTTAACCCTTTAAAACTCATTTGAACATTAACGGACGTGTCAGACTCGTTTCTTTCGGCATTTTTCAAAATTCACGGGCTAAACCACCCGAAATACAAATAACACAGTAATACCTTCCAAAAGGGATTATTAATCACAATAAACCATAAATCACCATAATTCTCAACAAAATCACCACCGTTAACACGGTACAAAATCTGAATAAACTGACAAAAGTCAAATAGTCAAAGGACTATAAATGAAATATTCAGAACACAAAAGGACAAAGGTTACAACTAACATACTTACACCTCCCCAACTCACAGAAACCGTACGCAATCAACAATAAGATACAACCTGTGTGCAACACACAGGTCTGCATGCCTCGTTTTTTAACAAAATATGGTTTTTTCTTTTTTCATTAAATTATGGTAGCAAAATGAAAACAATAAAAATCAAAAGTATAATAAAAAATGACAAGATGAGCATATAAATTTGAGAGGTAAATTTTTTCATGATATAAAAAAGTGGAGAAAAAATGTGGCTTGGGTGTCCAACTATCATTCCTCACCCTCTTGGTGACTCTGATATATAGCCAATATTTATATATGAGTTCCATTCCCCAAACTTAATTTTTTGTAACAAATACCTCTATCATAGATGAAACTATTTCTTGATTTTGATTCCGATACACCAAACGCACCCTAAGAGTTAATACGGGTCCGTGTAGACATATATGTGTGGAAACATGTGGACCAGTTTCATGCTTGCATTTACAACGTATTGAATTGTAATATGATATAGAGCATGGTACATCATACCTTTTTCGCAACCTACAAGTGTTTACTAAATTAAATGGTTTGATATAATGGTTATAATTCCTTTTAGAAGGGATATAAAAGCTTTAAAAACTCTCCTAATTAAGAGAAACTAAGGTTTTAAACAACGGTTTAAAACCTGTTTTTCTTACCGGCCTGAGCGAGGCAACGAGTCACCCGTTCAACCGTCAGATCAAACCTATTGTTTACATATGTATATTTTTTCCATATTCGATATATGTATTGATCCGACTTCACTCTTACATTCAAGGCGTGTTTGTTAAAACTAGCGGTATCAATTAGCGATAAGCATTAACAGTAGCAGTTCGCAGTAGCCGTTTATCAATTAGCAGTAATCATTAGCAGTAGCAGTAGCCGTTTTTGATACGCCCGTGCCTAAGAAAGACCCGTGGCCTAAGAGGTCCACGTCCAAATCCGTATGGCATAAAGATTATGTCATATGAAAACTATCTTCATTTAAGTTATGTCTGAGTCATATTAGGATTGGTCAATGTGAGTCCTTATTTAGGAAAGTGTCGTTGTTTTAGGATTTATCTTGTATTCGACTTTTGATACAAATTGTCTTTTATTCGGTATATATATCTAATCATTCATTAATGAAAGGCATAGTTTTGTCAGCAAGTAATTCTCTTCTCTTCTCTAATTTTCTTAAGGAGTTGGACTCGAATCTGAAACCTCTCCAAAGATACCTCCTTAATGTTACCCTTTGCGGCTAACTGAGCTTGCTCAGTTGGTTAGTTTTTTCCAAAAAAACTTTGTAATAATAATGCTAAATATTAAATACTAATTGCTCAAAAATGCTTCTAAAAAGTGTTTGTCAAACACACCTTCAATATGAAACACACCTTCGATATGAAACTTGTTACGATTAAACATACTAGGTAACCAGTTTAGCTACGAGTACGCAGTGAAATGGATTTAGTTAATGCACAAAGATTAACACTTAATAAAGTAAATAATTATAACATTAAAAGTAAATAATTACTTACCTATTGATCTTGATCTTGAAACAAGTTAAGCAGTTAAATTACTGCCTCCACGGTTGCTCACACAAACACGTCAACCGAGTACGAGTTGATTGCTAGTCTACCTTCACGAATCCAAAAACCACATGTTATACCTAAATCCAAACGCACCTTTTGAGCTTAAACGGAAAATTAATAAACCCGAATAAACCCTAAATCGGTTAGGGTTTAACCGAAAATCAAACACCCCTAATTCGGTTGTATTAAAACCAAAAACCAAACAAACCCTAATTGGGTTTATATCTTTGTCGAGCTAGGAGAACCACCAACGAGCACCACGTGAGAATCTTGAATCAAACAAGAGAACCGAAAAACCCTTTTGGGTTTTGTCGAATTCGGTGGAGGGGAGAGATGAACCGAAAATCCCTAATTAGTACAATTAGGGTTTCGGTTAGGGTTTGTGGAGAAAAAGAGAATACCGAAACTATTTAGGGTTTTAGGGATTTTATCAATTGAATGAATGAAGAATGAGGTGAGGGGTATATGTTTATATGGGCACATAACCCTACCCCAATTCTTGTAGGAGAAGAAAACCTAAAGTTTCCTTTTCCCCCAACCTTTGCTCTCTAACCGAACCAAACACCCCTCAATAACCCTTAGGGATGGTCGGCTACATTAGGCCATCCCCGGGGTTTAGGTTTTATTTGTTTTAGTCCTTCGGGTTTATATTTTAAATATTCGTTATACTTTATTAAACAATTAACGGTAAATAACGACTATTTAAATATTATCGTGAAGTAAAACATACTCTATGTGTTTAACGCGTGTGCCCCCAATAGGCTCACGTATCTCTAACGTATAACTTGCGGAACCGACTACCATTTTCCAACAGCTCCCACTTGGGAGTCGGAGTAGCGGAATACAAATATACTGACAATTGGCAACGTCTAGCAAACATACACAATTACCTCTAGATTAGAAATACTTGAGATAATAGTTTCAAGAACAATCCCAGCTTATTAATGGTTAGGTTATTTCTTGCTATAATCATCATCCTTTTGTTCTAGATACCGTTAAACCATGGATATGGATCTTAACTCATTCCATATAGTTTAAATTATGTTTCTCATTATAGAAATAATTCAGATTTACCAAATGTAATCAAGAATCATCTTGTATTACCCTTTGGGCACGACCATGCAATTATCTGATTAATTCTGGAGAGGGCCTATAGTATCATACTGCACATATCAAGTGGAGGAACAAATTCTTTGTTGACTACACGTATCGTGGATGCTGCTTCACAACACTTCCAAGAATAGCCTTTATGACTACCTTATTCAGGATAGCGTTTGACTTAGACTCAAAAAGTGATATCCACACATGCAGAATTTGCTTGTATCTCAAGTCAAAGGACGACTTTTAAACCATTTTTCGAATTTTACTCATGACAAGGATCCAAAAGTGAATATTCAAAGGTGGGGTATCCAATATGCATCCCTTGTGAATACACATGAGTTTGGCGGGAACAATCCCTATATTCTAAGAATATAACCAACACTCACATTTGCTTTATGTAACAATATTCCCATATTGTTAACCGACAATGGACATATTTAGAATGATAAATCATTCAAGGATTAAACATGCAAATATATGATAACAATTATTATATGTATGAATGACAAATATCACGTATCTTCATTCATCAGAAAGTAAAAATTGTTTTACAATCCCAATTATCCAAATACTAAAACAGATATGCATGAAACTAATTAGCAAGTTAAAGTCCAATGTATCCAACATTTTCAACTATTTCTTTACAAGACAGCTATATAGTCATCTGAGTAAACTTTCCGAATACTTGTTTCAAATTCACATAATGTGAAAGATTTGAATAATAAGATGAGTGTCTTATTATCCACGTGCATACTATTGCAAGAGTCATAGTATGGAAAAAGTAATAGTACCTTTTATAGGGTATTTGAAGTCAACAACATACATATCTCAGACAGTCATATTTACAGTTTCTTAAAATGTAAAGTATTCTTATTCTTTAATGTGTAATGCAACAATGCTCTTAGCTGAGCATATCTAGTTAGTAGTTTTATCATAAAAGATGAAATCCTACTTTAACTAGGATTGATTATTCTCTAGCATCGTGTGTACACAAACAACACTATGCCTTATATAATTCGTAAACATTTGTTTTAACAGTCATCTAAATCACTCTCAATTAGATACTACTGTTGTTAGCTACCAGTCTCATACATAATATAATTTTTATATACATGATGAATCCTTAGTTAAAAAACATAAGGTTTTTATCCATGTATTAGATTATCTCAAGTGAAATATATCATTTAAGACTTGCTTCAATGATGTATTGCATTGTGTTGGACTTAATTTCCGCATATGTTTATTTCATTAAACATTTATACCAAGGTCGTTTACTTTATTTCCTAAATTTCCAAGTGAAGTTTCATTCCAATCTCAAGGATTAATATCTAGCTTTGATGGAATGATGCTTTCAATATGTCACATAACATATGAATTTTAAGAAAAAACTGACATAAACCAATTAATCACTTTGATTTACTCAGTAGATCTTGATCAAGAGAATATATGCAATGCAGAGCTCTCCTAAATCTTTCATACAAAATCTTCCAAGGTAGATTTTTACATCTTTAACATGGAATATTGTTTCCCAGTGATCAATATGTCATACGACTATACAAGATTAGAAAGTGACATAACTCCCACTATAGCTTTTACTTATACAAATGACTCATCGATGATTTTGATTGAATCCAAATTTCTTTAATCTCATCATCAAATCGTTTATGTCCATTGCCTAGATGCTTGTTAAGTCCAATAAATAGAACGCTTGAGCTTGCATACTCGGTTTGGATATTTCTGGCTGACAAAACCTTCAGGTTGCTCTATGTATACCTCTTCATTAAGATATCCATTAAGGAAGGCAGTTTTGACATCTATTTGCCAAATCTCATAGTCATAAAATACAGCTATGGCTATAAGAATCCTAATAGCTCTAATGTCTGCAACAGGAGAAAAAGTTTCTTTCATAATTCAATCCCTGGGTTTAAGTGAAGCCTTGCGTACTTGAAAAACGAGCATTTATAGGGTGTACAACAGCTCCATCCTGCCGGTCCTTCTTTTTTGAGAGCCACTTATGACCAACTGATGGGTTTCCTCATTAGGAGGAAGATCAACAAACTCCTAAATTTCATGTCTTTTCATGGATTGCATCTCCACAATCATCGCATTAAGCAAGTTGTTCGATTCAGGATCCAACAATAATGCGCTTATATTAACAAGGTTCACGCGAGATCCCCTAACTTTTGTTCCACAGCAACGAAAGTATAAACACAATTGATCTATGGGAACGGGACCGTGTCCTTATAGACCTAAGAATGGATTAATATCACTTTAGTTCATTAATTTCTTGATCATCATCTTTATGGTGAATTAAGCTAATGTCCTAAAGAAGGATGTGTATCTTCTTCTTGAATAATTTCAAGATCTTCTAGACTCCCACTTGCTTCATGATCTATGACTTCATTCTCAAAGAACTCAGCATTTTGGGCAACAAAGACTTTGTTCTCATGTGGGTAGTAGAAAGAATAACCCATCGTTTCCTTTGGGTATCCTACAAAGATACACTTAAGAGCTTTGGGTTCTAGTTTGTCAGGTTTTGGTAATTGTATCACGCTTAACAAGTGCTCACAACCACCAATTTAAGTAAACACTTAGGGCTTGCCCATGCCATACATCGTATGGTATCTTATCAACCTTTCTTAGTTAGAACAAGTTGAGAATGCGTGCAGCAGACTTAAAGTTCATAATCCCAAAAGGAATTTTGGTAACTAGTTTAACTCATCATGGATCGAACCAAGTCTAGCACGTGTTTGATTTCTCCTCCTGACACTATCAATATGATTTGTCGTATTGGGAGGATTTTCTAGGGAAATATCCTATGAATCCTTCATATGATTCAAAAACTCTGACTCATATATTCACCTCTACGATCAGAACGTAGTGATTTTATGCTTTTCGAGTTGATTCGTCTACTACTTTATCCTTTTGAAACACTTTTGAAAGTTTCAAACACTTCATTTTTATGTTTAAGCAAGTAAACATATCCATAACGACTAAAGTCATCAGTAAAAGTGCTGAAGTAGTAAGCCTCCTTGTCTAATCTAAATAAACCACATACATCGGTGTGGATTTAGTCCAAGTAGATCTTTGGCACTTTTCCACTTGATGTGAATAAGGTTTTCCGTGCCATCTTACTAGACATACAAGCAACACAACTTTCAAAAAAAGACTCGAAGTCCTGTTGAATCAAGAAGTCCCATGATTTGTAACTTATCTAAAAGTTTCTTGTTATGTGTCCAAGAAAACAATGCTATAAGATAGCGAAGTCCAAGTTAAGCTTGGCTTCTTTTATTGTACCGGAACATACATAGAACATATCATTTGTTATTGGAAGAAAGACATAACAATTGTCAAAAATATCATGCATGTATCACAATCATACTAAGCTGGGATACCGAGGAATAGCATTAAAATAAATCAAATTATTGAAAACAGAAATTAAATTATCATCCTTAAAGTGGTTAAGAAAACCGTCTTTATACAAACGAGAAATTGATATGATCCCCCTTGTAATGGAGGGAGCATAGTGACAATTGTGCAGAATTAAAACAAGCCCACTAGGGAGACAAAAATGAAAATTGCCAATAGCTTCAACGGTTGCACGATGACCTCGCCCCCATAACTAAACATTAAAGCCCCAGCTTCAGCTTCCTAATTCCCACTGAGACCCTAGTAGTTATACATATGTTAGTACCACAACCAGTATCATAAACCCAAGATGTACAAGGAAAAAAGTAGAGTTCTATGATGAAAATACCTGAAGTGCTAGCTCCATAGTTAACTTCTTCTTTTTCAATCAACCTGAGAGATAATGAGCAGTTTCTTCTCCAGTGAACCTACCTCACCCACATTGGTGACAATCGCATCCTTTGATTATTATCATTTTTAGGTGTTGGAGAGATTCTGGTTTAGGTAGCAAAAGGTAGAGCATGCACCGGTACATAGCCAGCTATCCTTGCTTTGCCTTTCCATTTGATACCCCTTTAGCAGCAGCCTTATGTGATTTTTTTTCTTCTGGTATTTCTGTATCCTTCCTGCTCTTAAGCATGAAATGCAAGGTACATCACTTCCCAACTTCTTGGAGAAGAGTTTTGCTCATGTAACTTCAGCATAACATCAACTCATTCTTGTCTTCCCATGCCTTATGCAGTAGAATTTTGCACAAAAACCCTCGTAACCTTTCTTAAGTGATACCAAGATAAGGCAGACAGACAAGTTTTGCTCATAGCCACAGCCAAGACTCCTGCTCCAAGTATTGTCTATATGCTCTTCATTATAAGAGACTTAAGACTAATAGACTAACCCTTTCTTCTTGTTTGCATGCGTGGAATTCTCGCACGGTTCTAAGAAGCTCCTGATTTCTTGTTGTACATACAACGGTTTAGTTCCAACCTTGAGCATATCATATGCACCAAGGTGCTCTAGAGTCTTTTGGATCTCTAGGTCCATGATCATAAGCATAAGCCCAACAATTTCCTTTTGAGCCTTAACCCAAGCTTGATGCATGGTTATGACATCAGGAGGATTTGCTTGTCCTTGAGGTGGAACTGGCAAAACAGAATTTGGTTTGTTCTGCCTAGAAGGTAGCATGTCTTTATACTACCTCCGTCCCAAAATTATTGTCCAGTTTTGACTTTCTGAGTCTTTCTTTGTCAACTTTAACCTTAAATAATTTTGTTTATGTTACATAATACTTGATAAAAATTATACCAATGAAAAATACATTTAAAACTCAATCCATTCATATATTATGCATCAAATATTAAATAGCACAAACAAAAATATTTAAGGTCAAAGTTGAGAGAGAAAGACTTAGAAAGTCAAAAGTGGACAATAATTTTGGGACGGAGGTAGTATGAAGTAATACCCCAGATTAGCTTCTGCTGCTTTATTTGTCAAAATGGGGGTGTTACATGATACTTGTCAAAAAAACATTAGTCAGCATGTAATAATGTTTGAGAGCATGTTTTATATCATCTTATGCCTCGGGTCCAAGGTCTGACCAAGCCTACTTGAATTAAGTTGACCAAGCAAGAACGCACAAAAATCACCAGAGGTCTGACCAGTGCACGAAATACGCCATGGGTTGGAATGGCCCTAAAGTCTAACCAACGCGGTCAAGCCAAATGCACGTGTTCCTTATTGACTGGCATAGACTTAAAATTTTCAAAGGGGTATGCACATAAATGTTTAAAAAGCGTGTACAAAGAGGCATACAAAACAACTTTGTAGCACTAATTTTAAAAACGTTTAATTATGACACTGTAGTGACATGCCATGGTTCACGGTAACTCCAATCGAACGCACAAAGAAGCGGAGAATCAGGTCAGCGCGAAGCGTATTAAAAACCTGTGTTCTTTAGTAAAAATCCTCCTTAAACTTCTCTTTTAGTTTGTTATATTGGATGAGCTGTACTTTCCATGAGTCCGTAGCGTCCAGTTTTTAATCTTGAAATCAAGTTTCATATTTTATAGTCTTATTAATTTTCTCAAAAATCAAATTTTGCACGAAACAAATAATAGGTCACAATGAGCATGTATTTAAACGTGTAATTAATAGACTCGTTTTAACATCATCTTTCTTTAGGTCTTAGTCCGTATTGCATACATATTAGACGCGTATACGAGTAATCAAGTAAAAATATGCACTGAAAAACTAAAGCTAATGATGACATTAAATTAACAAGTAAACATGTAAAATTTGAGTTCTCCGGCGAGTCTTCCTCAATTGACGAACCATAAGACCCTCGTTAGGTTTTCATCAATGTGCCTAGATCGCCTCATCACAAAAGTGATTGAGTGGGTCTTATGGCCGGTTAAGGCAACAAAATCAGACTAAATATGTAAAAGATCTAGTTTCCAAAAATAAAAGATTTTAGTTGCCATAAATAAAATCAAGATCTTTTATATATGTAGTGTGATCTTTATAAAAGGAAAAGATATTCTAAATTAACAGTTTAATTTTATTCCTTTTTAGCAATCAAAAGTGATCAAGATCTAGATCTACAGATTTTATTTAATTATGGCAATGATTTGCATAATCTTTGTCATATTCACAAGAAAACATTAAATAAAATATTAAGCGCAACAGATCAAGTTATATGAATTAAATCTAGACGTGAACATGCAAGACATGATATAATTCAAAAGTATAACCCTAATGCCAAAACGAGTTGACTCGAGATGCCATTGTTGGGATTTAACATACTAGGTAACCAGTTTAGCTACGAGTACGCAGCGAAATGGATCTAGTTAAGGCACAAAGATTAACACTTAATAAAGTAAATGATTATAACATTAAAAGTAAATAATTACTTACCTCTTGATCTTGATCTTGAAACAAGTTAAGCAGTTAAATTACTGCCTCTACGGTTGCTCACACAAACACGTCAACCGAGTACGAGTTGATTGCTAGTCTACCTTCACGAATCCAAACACCACGTGTTATACCCAAATCCAAACGCACCTTTTGAGCTTGAACGGAAAATCAATAAACCCGAATAAACCCTAAATCGGTTAGGGTTTAACCGAAAATCAAACACCCCTAATTCGGTTGTATTAAAACCGAAAACCAAACAAACCCTAATTGGGTTTATATCTTTGTCGAGCTAGGAGAACCACCAACGAGCACCACGTGAGAATCTTGAATCAAACAAGAGAACCGAAAAACCCTTTTGGGTTTTGTCGAATTCGGTGGAGGGGAGAGATGAACCGAAAATCCCTAATTAGTATAATTAGGGTTTCGGTTAGGGTTTGTGGAGAAAAAGAGAACACCGAAACTATTTAAGGTTTTAGGGATTTTATGAATTGAATAAATGAAGAATGAGGTGAGGGGTTTGTGTTTATATAGGCACATAACCCTACCTCAATTCTTGTAGGAGAAGAAAACCTAAAGTTTCCTTTTCCCCCCTCCCTTTGCTCTCTAACCGAACCAAACACCCCTCAATAACCCTTAGGGGTGGTCGGCTACATTAGGCCATCCCCGGGGTTTGGGTTTTATTCGTTTTAGTCCTTCGGGTTTATATTTTAAATATTCGTTATACTTTATTAAACAATTAACGGTAAATAACGACTATTTAAATATTATCGTGAAGTAAAACATACTCTATGTGTTTAACGCGTGTGCCCCCAATAAGCTCACGTATCTCTAACGTATAACTTGCGGAACCGACTACCATTTTCCGACAAAACTAATGAAACATATCAAAACTCTAATGATGCTTTGTTTTTTTTGTTCTATATCCACAATATTAGAGCCAAAAGTTGTAAAATCGATCGGTTCATAATCAAATTACATAAGATGATATACTAGAGGTGTTCTTTGATTAGCATCTTTATTAACTATTTTTTCAAATTAAGTTTTATACTAGTTTATACAATTATGTTTTGTTCTTATACTTGTGAGTTAAAGTTAACAGAAGGCTAAGAAATGAATTTCGTTTTTTTTTTCTTCAAAAAATTCATGATCCGGCCGGGTTTATCAAGCCGGGTCAATAAAAAACCGTCGGTTTAATCCGGTTTAGAAGCAAACAAAAACCCGGTCACATCCGGCTCGGTCTTCGTACCGGTTCAACCCGGGTTTTAAAACATTAGTTTTGAGCCCACATTTCTTTCTCACTAACAAGAAAAATGTCTTTTTATCATTTATCATTTTATCTTGCTTTTGGTAACAAATTTAAAGTTCTGTTAGAAAATGTATTTTTATCATATTATCATTGTATGCATGCATACATATGACACAACGCATCATAGTTTATTTCAAACACTGAATTTTCGTAACTTGGCATAAAGTGGTAATAAATTTTCAAAACATTGCGAAGACAGCTATAGGATTATAGGAATATATACAACAAATTCATCACATAAGAATATAAGATGCAGGCTAAATAATGGTATTGACATATAGCTACCACATATAAGACGGGCATAACGTGATGTATTGGGTGGAGGAGATGAAAAAAGAACACGTAGAGGAGAAAAAGGAGCTGGTTATTGCTCTAGCCAAAGACCGTAAACTTTCCGAAATTCCCAAATTATTCCAAGTCAACTCCTTACTATCAATTGTGACTCATTTACACTCGTTTTGTTATACGTTTATTATTTTTGAGCATACACAAGTGTACCATTTCATAATGCAGCCAACGAAAATAATTTGGGTGATAAAGATCAAGTATTTCCTGTAGATTGGGTTACAGACAGAAAAGGTTTGACTTTCTTCAGTAGTACATGTTTTGACTTTTAAAGTCAAATTGGGTAAAAACTTATATTTGATAAAAATGAAGCCATTTGAATGATAATGCAGATATGGTGGTGATATACAGGACATGCTTATATCGTTAACCACACCACCCACTATCACAAACGCCCCAACCAACAACCAAGACCTTCATTCCCACAATAATATGGCTCGGTCACTGTTGCTACCAAATTCTTAATGGACTTAATGTTTGGAACAGTAACTCTTAATGACTAGATATAATTCTTGTAATCCAACAATCAAAGTATGTTATGTACTAATGCTGTATTATGTGGTGACCCATTTACATGAAAATTGGTCAATCTAGATTATATTTTATTTCCAACTGGTAAACTATGCTAAAAGTCAATCAAAATGTATTCAAATGCTTACAAGCTACAACCTCTTATATTAACTTATTCATGTCATTACTCTTATAGTATATTAGAGTGTCAATACGTCAACCCAACCAGATGTGTTTTGACCCGTTTACCTAATGTCCTGAAGTACCAGACCTACCCATTTTGTGGTTTTAACTTCAGATGAAACAAACTATGATAGAATATGTGACAAACCTTTAAGTAACCTAAAACAGAAGTTGCATGCAAGGGAAGAACAAGTGAAACTATACAAAATCACATCACATGAGCTATGTGTATATACCAACGTTTCAAGAAACTTCAGGACATAACAAAGTAGCAACATAGATGTATCGATGAATGAAACGGTAAAGACGAACTTTGCAACAAGTTTTTTGGACTCTTGACATCTGTAATACTGACTATAGAGTATATAGTTTCTTTATGTACCGAGAGTTTGTAACAGACCTTGCCTTCCTTAAGGTTTTCCACTACTTTCTATCACCAGCTTTAATATTTAGGTCCTTGAGGTTCTCTCCACTGAGCCTTATTCTGTGCCTGCTGTCTGATAAATAAATTTGAACAAATAAGAATTTTAGTGGACTGTAACATGTGTTGTCATTGAATCAAAACCAGCACTTGGTAGAAAATAATCAGTGTATTACAATGGTACGCAGATTAAGCATATTGCTCTAAAAACACTTATCTAATAGTTGTAAACTAACAGTTCTATTTTCGCCCGCCAATGCAACAGAATTCTGCTGGTTATATCATTCTTTTATCATTTCTAGTACTGCAGTTTATAGACTGAAACTGAAAATTATTCGCCATTGCTTACAGTTATGTTTCTCTTAAGTCACAAAATTTTGTCAATTCCCAATTTGGTTCTAAAATCAGTATGAGTATAGACCATATGGGAATAAGACATACCGGAATCTACTTCAATAACCCATTCGGATGGGGGTGGGGGTCGGACGACTTCGTCTTCTGCAGGATCTGGGGTCCAGAGAGTAAGATTGTCCTCGATCAGCTGCATTATAAGGGAACATTCCTGGTGAGACTTCTGATCTAGGCTATCAAGTTCAGCAGCCGCATCTTTAGATGCCTGTATAGCCATATTGCGAGCCCTGCAAAATTACAACATATTTTGTAATTTTAAATGAAACTTTGGCTGTGGTTCATGTTAGAATAACTAGAACCAACCAAGAATCCTCCCTTGACTTTGACTTGTGTGGTTAAACAAACTACACTTGACTGTTAAATTCGATATGAATTAGTCTGCAAATTTACATCAGAGTTAACAGCAGGAATGACACCTTGACATACCTTTCAGTATTGGCCATTATCTCATAGAGAAAAGCCGAGAAGTTCAAAGCCAAGCCAAGTCTGATCGGATTAGTAGGCGTAAGATGTGATTCAGCAATAGCAGTTGCAGCCTGAAATGTGATAAATAAAGCCAACTATTTAAATGATTGAAATCACAAAATATCTATAAAAAATCCTAAAATTAAAATAACCTCGTAAGCTTTTAGTGACTGGGATGTAGCCTCTTCCCTATCTGCATGTCTTTTTACTTCGGCCAAGTAGCTATAGTAATCGCCCTTCCTGTTAAACATATGTACCAAAATGATGTTATCACATATGTTATGGTACTCAAAATGTCTTAGAATCTAAGACACCTACATTTTATGATAGAAGACAGCAGCTTTTTTAGTTTTTGATCTAGAGAGCAAGTAGTCAACAGTTGCGAGTATTTCATGGCATTTTTCAGTGATTTCACTTTCCACCCTTTTCAGATATTCTTTTGCCAAACTAACAAAGTGCATATCACCACTATTCTTGATCTTCGATACTTTCCTCCATTTTTCCAATTTTGCACCAATCACTTCTTCATATCCAAAAAACAACACTTTTCTCTCCTCTGCAGTCAGTTGGTTACTTCCAACATATCTGAGCCAGAGAAAGAGAGATTATTATAAAAAAATCAGACATTATACACACAGATGCCTTAAATTTGTTCAAACGAAGAACCACAAGCAATCAAACAAACACATAGCAACTTGTAACATCTAATCACACATAATAAACAGCGCAGTCACATATAATAAAGGTAAACATCACAATTAACATTTTAATGTGAAGTTCAAACAACACATAGTAACATATAATACACACAGATACCTATAATTCGATTCAAGCTAACAAACCACAAACAATTTTCATATAAACCATACGGACAGTCGGACACCATAATATAAGTTAAACTTATGATCAAATAAACACATTAGCAACTTCTAACATCTAATAATCATCGATTTATCAATTATGAACAATACCGAACATACCAAAATAGAACATAACAAATTATATCATCCGTACACATAACAAAATTAACTGATCGAATTGTATGGACATCACAAAATAAAACATAATAACCGTCAAATTAGCAAATGTAACCATGAACAAAGTAGTAATCATGTTGAAGCTTAAAAGTTCATGATCGCTGCTAAAATCACAAACTTAAACCTAATTCGATACTTGTAACACCTAATAATCATCTCAAAGCTTCAAACTATATAATCCGTACACATACTAATCAATTATGAACAATTATTCAACATAATAATCATATCAAAGCTTCAAAACTACATCATCCGCTCGTATAGCGATCAATTATGAACAAAATTAAACATACTGCATGTAACTAAAAGCTGTAGGAACACCTTAATCACAAACAAAAACACCTAATAATCATATTGAAGCTTCAAATCACATATTAACCATCAATTAGCAATAAATAACGCTAACATAAAGTAATTATCATCTAGAAAGCTTAAATTAATGAAATATGTATGTACAGTCGTCAATGATGAACCAACATTAGCTAAAAACCATACGGACATCATAATAACAGTTAAATTCACAAACTAGAACATAATAAGTAACAAGAATAACAATATGTGAAGTAATGATTATACCTTCGATATCACTAGTTACTCGAGAAACTCGAGAAAAGAAGCGAAAGCGATGCCGTGCCTGAATATCCGCCATTGACGTGAAAAGACAGCTGGCAATTCAGTTAGGGAGGTTAGAAGTTTGTTAGGGGGAGGGAGTATTTTGTTTTGAAAATGGGAAGAAAGTGGTTAGAGTGCGGTCAAAGTTGTCTATTTATAGTGACGGGGATTTGCTTGTGTTTTATTTTTGGGGTTGGTTGACCTATGTATTTGATTTTTTTTTAAATTTATTTTTTTTATTTTTTTAATTTTGTTTGTATTATGAAACTGTTGAAATAAGAAAACGGAACAAAAAATATAAGATTTGATAAGTCAAAAGCAGTAAAACATGAAAAATATGGAGCAGAAAGTTGTTTTATCCTGTTAATAAAATGGGTAAAAGTGCTGGGAAAAAATGCGAAACATAAGTTATAAAGATTTATAAGTCAAAAACTGTAAAATGTGAAAGATACGGAACAAGAAAACATAAAAAATTGTCTTGTCTTGTCAATAGAGCGGGTATTAGGGGGTATTGGTAGTAGGGGGTAGCAATAACGTTTCCTTTTATTTTTTTATGACACGGAGTGTGTATCCGTTGGCAAGTGGTGTGGTAGTTTGGACATGGCGCCAACATCGCGCCCACTGTATCAGATTGTTCTCGTGCTAGGCGCATAGAGTCCTTTTTGAAGGTGTGCAAGGTAGGCAACCACTTAGGGCTTTAAAAAATTTGAAGGGCTCAAAATTTGTTCCGTTAACAGACTAGGGCTGAGCATCGGGCCAAAACCGAACCGAACCGACAAAAACCTAACCGAACCGAAAGGAGACTTTGAGGAAAATATGAACCGAAAACCGAACTGAAGCGAAAACCGACTTTGAGGATAACATGAACCGAAAACCGAACCGAAGTGAAGCGAGCAAAACCGAACCGAATCGAGCAAAACCAAATCGAATAGATAGTTTATGCGTATTTTTCTTCGTTTTTACCCGAACCGAGCAAAATCGAAATCGAAAACCATAAATATACAACATCGAAAACCGAACAAAAAATTGTCGGTTTGGTTTCGGACGGTTCCGCTCGGCTCCGTTTGTCGGTTCACTGTTGGTTTTGCTCGGCCCTTGTTAACAATTATATGCATGTACATATATTTTTCACGAATAAATTTTTTTTTTGGGTAAAGATTTTTCACGAAGAAGAAAGTATATAGATGAGAAAATATCTTAAATGAGTAATATTTTAAATGTTTAGATAACTAATTAAATTATATCTTAAAAACAATGACAATTTATATATAGTATTCTTTCTCGAAAGAATCTAACATGTAATTTCGCCCACAGCCCTAAAAGTTTTTCCAAAATTTAAAGAAACCCGTGTAAACGAAACGACAATATCTGATTTACGCTAAATAAAGAAAATCTTGAATTCTTTTGACTTTGGGGACTACTAACGTATACTTTCCTTTTTTTAATAGAATTTTTTTATACACTTTATTTTACATAACTATTTTTCTCTTTATATAAATCTCTTTTACACAATCATTTTCATATACAAACAAAAATCTTTCACTTTCATTTCTGAACTGCTAGTATAATAAAAAAATGTCTTAACATCCAAATGATCCTTTTTTCAAGAACCTTCTTAAGACGTCGCAAGCTCCAAACTCATCATTCGTCAAATCTCGCTGCACATTCATTCGCAAACTCAATATCTTTCTCACAGCCTCAATCGCTCTGTTTTGTAACTAATATACTATGCCATCATACAAACCCAAGCAATATTATCTTCAACAACAACAACTCCGTCAACAACAATTTCAATATCTTCAAAAAAATCCACCACAACAAAAACAACCACAACCACTGTCACACCCTGTCATAGGCGGAAACACGGGAATGCAACATAACGATCAATCATAACACAAGATATAAAATAGAGAAAACTAAAATGCATAAATGAAAAGTGTCATGATGACCATCAACCTCAATACAACCTTGAGTTATGTCCCAAATCAAGAACACATCACATAGTCGCCAATTATTACAATCTTAAGCCCACGCAGGGGTCCATACAATCTTAAACCTCAATCCTCAAGAAAACTAATCCATAACATACATCAATGCAAGACTTCTCAAACAAGATTCCTACGGGATTCTCTAAAAGTCTGCTACATGCACCACAACCTTAACGATCATTAACTTTACCTGAAAATGATACTCGAAAACGTCAACAATAATGTTGGTGAGCTCGTAGGTTTGATTCAAAACCTAGTCGTTGTGCCAATATTTTTAACAGTTGGACAATTGTGCTATATGACAGTGAATATATGCAGAACAATCACAAACCCATGACTTAGCATCCCCGCTAATCATGTACTAAGACCTAGCATCCTCGCTAGTC
The DNA here is from genome assembly GCA_026074375.1 of Tanacetum coccineum. Lineage (NCBI taxonomy): Eukaryota > Viridiplantae > Streptophyta > Magnoliopsida > Asterales > Asteraceae > Tanacetum > Tanacetum coccineum. The sequence goes on from BQNB010089967.1 coordinate 23,679, forward strand.
TTATCACCAGTGTGTACCAACGCTTTTAGGGTCGCAACCCCGAATGACATACCGCACTACCAGCTGGAGCTATATTTAGGGCGAAGAACCACACAGAATAACGTACCAACACCTATCATTCACATAGCAGTCATAAGCACATAAATTGTCCCAAAAACAAAATCACATTTCGCACAGTTCAGAAAACAGTTCAAAACACATTTGAGTATCATTTTCCCCCAACGGAAAAGATTTAAAAAGTGGGGCTACGAGAACTTACCTCAAGCAGCAAACTCAATATCACACAAGCAAATGCAACGACGTCCGAACACGACCTAGTCCAATTAATGTCCCATTTTAATCATTCATTTTCAAAACAGTTTTCAGGTTTAATGCATAGAGGCTAGACGCATGTTGTACGGTTATCTTTAACGTTTTAGTGGTGTGATGGTTGACAACTTAATTTCAAATAATACCATATCCCAACTCTTATCTTAGTATAATATACTTATACTATTTAAGTAAAATAGTTAAGTAATATAAGATAATAAACACTTATAAATATATTTCGATATGTCCACTCGGTATACTTAGTTACCATAAATATACCATTTATATTATACGAAAAGAAACGTTTATTTACGTTAAACATCTTAGCGAAGTTTTGAGAAAAAAATATATTTTTCGTCTTTTAGTCGACTTATTAAAATAATAAAATAATAAAATTTTATTATTAAATTTAAAAATCACGTTTTGAGTAAAAATTCTAAGTATAGACTTTTTACGAAATTTCGACATGACCCGTACGTTTATACAACGTTTTTCAAGGTTTTTAAACCTTTATTCCAAACATTTTTCACAAATTTCACCATTTTCCGACAAAAATTCAAATCCTTTTTCGCAATGTACACCAAATCGTATTTCTCCAAAACAACTTTCAACATCAATTCATAAATATGTTTCGATTCCCAAAAGTCCGTCCAAACTCATAAAACGACTAGTTTTTGCTTATTGGGCCTTAAGGCCCAATAAGGATCCATTAAGATATTCATACGTATAACATATACTCTAGGCCCAATACCAAGACCCATTAGTAAATATAAGTCCAAAACAATAAATAACAAAGTAACCCGGACTACAATAAGCCCCTCATAAGCCACGGCTCAAAAGGGCTTATTGGGCCGTGAGCCCATAAGCTCCAAAATCTATATACTTAAGCTTAAAAATAAGCTAATAAGCTACGTATCGTATTTGGTTATCACCATAAGCTATAATAATAGTCTACGAAAATACAACATACTAGAGTAATAACCAAAAAACACTTTCCTTGTGTTACCTCAAATTTTTGAGAGTTAATAAGCTCAAAATAAGCCATTCGAACCTATAAATAAGCCAAAATAAGCTACATAGCAAATACATGTTTTTCAACCATCACGACCACAATATCAAAACTAACAAAACCTCATCGTTCTCTTATTTTGTTCGAAACCATGCCCTAACATCCTATTTTATAAACTTTCACTTTCGATTTTTAACGATCGGGCCGTACAACTAAAATCTATGCATCATTTACCATATAAAAGTACAAGTTAAATTTAAATTTGAAAGACTTACCAAAAAGGTCTTCAAAATAAAATTCGACGCGAACCGGACAACCCAAACGTTGTTTTAACAATAACCCGAGCACTATAACCCAATACTCCAAGACTCTTCATGTTTTTATCAAAGTTTGAAAAATAAAGTGTGTGTGTGTGTGTTTCGGTCGGAGGAGCAAGAGAGGAGAAAAGAGAAAAAGAGTGTGCTTGATTTGAAAGCTAGAATGAAATATATGTGTTTAGGAACCAAACAAAACCATATGTACTAGTCTTGGGACACCTTAGCTAAAGTTTAGCCATCTTGCTCCCTCCCTTGTTCTATAGCCGGTTAGGAATCCTAGGGCCTCGGGTGTCTCCGTTTTTGTGTCGGGTTCACTTAAAACTCAAAAATCGTGATCGTAAAATATTTCCCGAAGTTACTTAGCATTTTTATTGAACTTAAAAATACTTTTCCAATAACTTACAGTATTTACTTGACATATTTCCACGTTTTATTCCCCAAAAACTCATTTTGGACATTATCGGACGTGTCGGGACTCGTTTTTGGCATTTTCACAATTCACGGGCCAAACCACCCAGAACATAATTAACATAATAATACCCTCTAAAAAGGATTATTATACACCATAAACCATAAAATACCTCAATCTCATAAATTCACCACCGACAACACGGTACATATTCTAACAAAATTGACAAAAAGTCATATAGTCAAAGGACTAAGATATTAGAAATATTCGAAACACAAAAATGCAAAGGTTACATACCCTACCCCCCCCCCCCCTTAAAAGAATTTCGCCCCCAAAATTCAACTACTTAACAACACTAAACAAATGCAGATACTTAAGTTTCATCTGATCTTCACGTTCCTACGTGAATTCAGGCCTACGTTTCGAATTCCACCGAACCTTGACGATGGAAATTCTACTCCACTTCAACTTCTTGAACTCTCGTTCCAAGATTTCCACAAGCTCTTCCACAAAATTAAACTTAGCATCAACTCGGATCTCATCCAAGGGTACTTGCAGTGTTGGATCAGCCAAACACTTCTTAAGGTTCGACACGTGGAACGTGTCATGAACACCATTCAACTCCTCAGGCAAATCTAACCGATTGGCCACTGCGCCTACCTTCTCAATGATCTCAAAAGGTCCAACAAACCTAGGTGCTAGTTTCCCCTTCTTCCCAAAGCGTACCACACCTTTCTAAGGCGATACTTTGAGCAAAACATAGTCACCTACACTAAACTCTAGAGGCTTCCTCCTCTTATCGGCATAACTTTTTTGGCAGTCTCGCACAGCCTTAAGTCTATCCTTAATCTGCGAGATCTTCTCAGTGGTTTCTTGTTGATGTGTGGTTGTCGTAATGACTTCTTTACAAGAAGTTTTACAACTCCCTAGGCAGTGCACCTAATCGTTGTAGTGTAGTATGGGCAAGACTCGGGGTTGTTTATCGTTCACTCGAGGAATAGGTTGGGAAGGCTTGATCACGGTCTAACAGAATTCTAAGGGTTGAGGGAAGATTCTTTTTGTATTTTTGTATTTTATGGAAAGCAAGTAAATCATATAATTGGAGAGAGGTTTGGTTTTAGCTATTAAACTAAATATTAATCTAAACTAATGGTGATAACAATAAGATAAAAGATTGTGTTTATTTAATCATGTATTACTCCCTAGATTGCTTCTCCTAGTGTTGTTGCCTTGTCACACTTATGATGATCTATGTAATTATTTCCTAAAGCATGAACGAATTACACGAACCCGCCGTCTACTTAATATGCCGCTAGAGCAACGCACATGCAAGGTAGTATAAAGACTATTACACGGCCCCTAGGAGTTTACTAAGTGCATGTAAAATACATTAAAAGTGGATCAACCATATTAGGGGGCAAGGTAGTATGAAGACTGTTGCCCGATGGTATCCTTTCTACACAATCACGTTTCCCTAGACATATCAACAGCGATACAGACAAAAGCTAGTTTTCTAAGACCTAATGTGCACATCCATCACAATAGGCA
>BQNB010089968.1:0-14929 GCA_026074375.1 Tanacetum coccineum
ATTGCACTAAGCTCATGACCCCGAAGCCTTAACTAGATTTGTGCCCCAATCAGAATATTGGATGCTTGCCAACAACCTAACACCTCTCAATGTTAAATGTACCTTGATCAAACTAGTAACCCAAGGAAAGGTGGGGATTGTCAGTCCCGATAGATCTATCCATAACACTCGCGCTTACTACAATAGCAATTAACGGTTCATGATAAATAGGGACTTCACAGCAATAAGGTAACTTAGGCATTAATAATCAGGCCGTAATCTGGTAGTATACACTTTGTAAATGTAGGAACCCAATTTAACACTTTACTTCATAACACGAAACACAAATCGAAATAAGAAAGGAGAAAGAGAGTAAGATGGTATAGAGAGAGAGAGAGAGATGAGATGAGAGAAAACAATTTTAGAAAAAAAGATATTTGTGATTTCTTACTATCTATATATATATCCCTACGACGTGAGGGATATTTAACTAGGACCCGGGCTCGGGTTTTGTTTGGGATTAAACCCGAAACATATACAATATTAGATTAACTATCAAGCCCGATTCTCGATATTATCCTGTTACAACATTAACTAATTAAAGACCGAAGCTCCATCGTAGAGTGACTGAGCTTCCTTGTTCGACTCAATAAATTGAGGCTAACACGTCTAATTGTGTGTCAGATAAATGTAACTATGAGGATGAAATGTACCTATGTTTAACCATAGTTTTCATGCAATTATGTCAGATAAATTTGTTAAGGGCTGACCATGGTTGTTCTTTTAGATTGTCATTGGAAGGGATTTTGGAACTTATGGTCGCGCTGGAAATTTTGATCAGTATGGGTAATTAATCTTACTTAACTCATAGTATTGTGATATGTATCATGTGTCACCCGTTGCTGTTTATCATTCCAAAGTTCTTAATGCAATTCAGGTTATTTTCTCTGCCATACATTTAGGAACAACAAAATGAAAATATTCAATGATAAAGAACATATTAGTTGTTATGAGATATAAAAAAGGAAGGTTAAGACATCAGTTGTAGTGATTAATAACGAGATTTATCTTGGTGTATCAGGAAGCGTGAATAGCTGCTGATAAAGCATATGATGTAGCCAAATTTGATGACAGGCTTAACAGGGCGGTAGAGCGCTGCCAATGCCGCTAGAGTGGCTGCCATAAAGTCAGTACAGAAACAGATGCATCACAGTACCGAGGTAGTCCTTGAAACAATGATCTTACTTAAGTATATATGTATTATACACTTTCATATTTTTAGGTAGTATTTAGAAACTCATATAATTTAAACAGTACACACTTTGTTGATAAGCTTTGATTTAGGAAAACAGCGGATAACAAACTCCAGAATGGGTCAAAACAGTCTATAAGCAGTTCTGTATTATATATTTTGTCATCGACAGCAAGATAACACTTGTACATCAAAACCTTAGGTTTTATACTGACTTAAATAAGAAAATTTATATCAATATGTTTTCAAAGGACGCATCGAAAGAGTGTGGGATATCAACATATTATGAAAACTGTGGGTCTCAATGAAAAAGATCAGCATAAATGTTGTTCTGAACTATCACTATGTATATTCTTAAATCGACAGACTTAAGAAACAGTATTTACTTAATACAACGATTTTGCCCACTAAAACTTTAATAGGTCACTCCGTTATCATTTAACACAACGCCATAAATTATACCATTAATAACAGCCAACTAATGAAATTGCACTTTCGTGGTCTATGGATTTGTTTGTGCACATACAATCTCTTTTATAACTAATGGTTAGTTGTTTGCATTAGGTTGTAGAGATGGGGCGTAGAACCCGTTCACAAGTGTACGGATAAAAATTACCACCTCTAGGATTTTGGAAGGGGTAAAGTTTAAAGCTTTTTGTTGTTTGCACATGCTAAAAAAGAATTTCCAAAAAATATTGGATCTTCAACTATTCTAATTCAATATATTACTATATGATAACTCAAAATGAAATGTGTTCAAATGAGTTAAGCCCCAATGTGATTAGTTTTCGGCAATTTGCGCTTAACAGTATTATGATTAGTTTTAGGTAATTTGTTCTTTATGTCCTGAAAATTAGTATGTATTAACAAGTGATAACATTTATGTTGAATGAAACATGAGTAAGTTGTCAACACATGGTCATAAGAGAAACTGAAATCGGAAGCTAAGAAGTGTTTGGCACAAATTTAAAAGTTTCAGAATGGGATGAAAGAGTTTGGAACAAAAATATATTCAAAAAGGTAGTAACACTGAACTCTATGAACTTTATTAGGATCGTTATGATTCTCACCAAATTTTTTATCCGAACATGTGAATATAGGAGCATCTATTGAAGATTACAACATATCATCGTTCGTGGACGGCATCAAAGCGTTACAAGCATGCTTCTTGAGAAGGTTAGTTTATCGGTATGAAATAAACTCACCTCTATATGTAGGTAATGATGTTTTTTGTCGCAGTTTGCTACTGTTGCTTCACATTGCAACTTATCATGTTCAATAGTGTTTTTAAATATGTAAATATGTAAATAGTAATTGCGTATGTGGTGTGTGTAGGCCTGTATGTAGAACCAAAATGATACGGATCATCATAGCATGACAGATGGTTATATGGGTGGTGCATTGTGACTATTAAGTACTCTGAATGCTTACGGAAGAGGAACATTAGGTACAACATATTGCCCCATATCTTTAGTCAAGCTTGGAATGTTATGGTCATATGCAGAAAGAGCTCTATATAAGGTAGGTTCATTATATTGGATAATAATCAATGCAATAAGCTAAATTTGTAGAAATACATGTTAAACATTATTTCAATGATAAACTATTCTTTTAAATAGAATAATTAGGATCTTATGTGTATCGAGAATATACTTTGCTCAAATTTTGAACCGCTTTTGTTTTACCTTTTTAAATTGTTCAAATGTAAAGTGTAACATGCAGTTGACCCATCTCTAAGAAATGACATCAGTAAATTATACAATTATAGTCATTCAGGTTCGAGCTAGGGCGACAGTTTTATGTCACCCAACCCTTGCAAAACCAAGAAGACTTGGTCCATTAGGTCACCTTTTTGATTATGCAACGAATGTAACAGTCTTGAACCATATTTAAATTTTGGGATCTTACTGATCCGATAAATTCATTTATGTGCAGAAACGAACAGCTGATAATGCGACTAAACAGGTCAACATTATGGTGCATCTCAGGCCTCATTCAACTCAGCAGCACCGAAACATGCATCAGTGTCGCATCCTCTACAAACAACTGCTGGTTAATACTCACCATCCGGAGGCTACCATGTACCTTCTCCTTACCCCACATACCCACCTATATCGGGTGCCTATCCACCATATGCGTACCCACCTCAGTCTGCTTATCCTCCTCAACCATACCCACTAAATTCAGATTACCCCCCTCAACCATATGGATCCTAATACCCTCCCGATAAGTCCAATGTGTTGCTGAATATGTTTGCCCGAGTTCTTGATTTAAATCCTTGACCTTAACAATTCCATCTTCATACAAGTCTGCAAGAACAATAAAAGACGACCTACAGCAAACATCCACAATTTGGGTTCCAAACTACTTCTAGCTGAGATTTTCAAAGCTTTTGGTATAAACTACGCACCCAAGACATTTTACGTTCAAAACAAACAATGAAGAGTTTTTTGGAGCTGGATCAAGGAGATCGACACCGAGACTGTTGATACTAATACGGATTAGGCTTCTCTAATGGTAAGCACAAATACATATCTGCTGGGGCAATGACACCACCTCTAAGTCATGTGCAGTGGTACTATCCACAACCCCTACACCTGCATCACCATACCCCCACCACCAGGCCGTCGTGCCTTACTATGGCTATGCTCCGATGACATACGTAGCAGCAACTGATGTCATTTACAATCATGTAAGTGGATCCATATTATCTATAGTTGTAACTCACCTGCATTTATTTCCATGATAACTATTTTGGCTAAAATGGAATCAATTTCATTAAATGGTAGTTTAATCTTCTTGATCTTTTCAAATGTAGTCTATTTTAAAAGACAATGAGACATATTAATGTGTTTGTGGCAAAGTTTAAATAATAACTTAAACGTTACTTGAAAATTTTGTCCTAGAACAATTGTGTTAGATAAAAAAAATCAAAGCAATATTATTCATACGGCTATTGTAGAGATCATTAAGTTGTAAATAAAGTCTCATGTACTTGCTACGTTTTTATATTGCTAATAGATTTTGATATTTACATTTGTTGTGTTAAGTTGTTGATTATAAACTTTTTCGTTGAATTTAACAGCTGAATAGCTGGATACTGTAGCTGAGTTTCAACTTGACGAGGAGACAGTGTTGCGATTGAATGGAGGTGGCGTTGCATATAAGCCTGCTACAAGTGGTGTTTGGAGATGCAGTTGAACCTCTCAAGATCAAAGTACTAAGGAAATGGGCAACTGTATGACTAATTTTTTAAGGATTAACTTTTTGTACTTTATGGTTATTTTAAGGATTAACTTTTGTACTTTATGGTTATCTGGTACAGTGGCATGTCAATTGTAGATCTATAGAATACCATATATGCTTGCAATATTGTGATTATAACATACTCTTAATGGATTTAAGAAAATAGTCTTTGAGATTATCGGTCCGTTGCAAAGTTAATCCCTCACTTCGCGGCGAAGCGCGGGTTACAAACCTCGTTGTTTTAAATAGGTCGCATGTTGGTTGTCATTGATTATGGTTTGGGTGCTACTATTGGTACCCCGGCTCACCTAAAAGTACCAAAAAAGTACAAAAGATTCCTTTTGTACCCCCCTTTTACAGTATAACGCAGTTTTATATCAAGTTCTGTTTCGTATTTTTTGACAGTTTTATCCTTTTGACTTGTTAAACTTTATAATTTTTATTCCGCACTTTCAGTTTCACAGTTTTATAATATAAACAAAATTATAAAAAGGGTTTTCGAACCGGTTTCCAAAAACGGTTTCAACCCGAACCATTTTTTTTTTGAATTTAGCTTCTTTTATTGTGAGTAAGGTCCCAGTGAGGAGAGTTTTCGATAGCGATAGCAGGTCAACGAGCTAAATTCGGCAAGAATTTACTTTTTCGACAACAAATTTTTTTTTGTTCAAATTTTTTTGCGGCAACAAATTTCTGTGGCGGATTTGGCTGAAATTCGCATGGTCACTCAGAAACGACCCAACGGGCAAGGCTCACCACGTGACCTGTGTCACTTTTTGGCCTTTCGGGGTCGTTTCGGGCCTCAAAAGAGCGTTTTTCTGTTTTATAAGTACGTTTTTTGGTAAAAGGAAGTATACATCATTTCTTCCCATGTCCTCATACTCTTTTTGACGAATCTTGTACTGTACCAATGCTTATCTCTATTTTGTGCCCATGCTTATCTTCATGGCAATTTTTTTGGATCTTGTCCCCCCACATGCTTATCTTCACATGCTTTTTTTTATCTTGTCCCCCACATGTTTATCTTCACATGCTTATTTTTATGGCATTTTTTTGGATCTTGTCCACCCACATACTTATCTTCACAGTCTTTGTGCTATTTTATTTCATTATAAATAGAGAGGTTGTGTTTCAATGTTAATCACAACATCATAATTCACAAATCCAAGCAAAAAAAATCTCCAAAGCCAAAAACCAAATGCAAGGACGATTTTTTTCCTACAATGTCTAGCGAATATGAGCGATATGTTGATTCGGATTTTGTCACACATCTTCATCCCAAAGAGTTTGCAAGTTTTAATGTCTTAGGTTTTTGGAAAGAAAAGGAAACAATGTTTCCCGTTCTATCCCGCATGGCCATGGATATAATAAGTGTACAAGCTTCTTCGGTAGCTTCTGAATCCGCATTTTCAACAAGTGGAAGGGTGTTGTCAATCCGAAGAGCAATACTCACTCTGGCGTCTTTGAGCTATGTGAGTGTGTTTGTTGAAGGAATCACTTGGACGCTAAAGAGCGTAAACAGTCAAATGCCTCTTGAAACCTTAGACTTGGAAGAAGGCGTTCTTTGATGACGAGGTGCAACAAATGAAGCCATTCCACTATCCGATGAAGAAATTGCACTAGATGCTAGCAGCGAAGTGCATATGTCTCGGAGAGGACCCACGGTATGATTATATGCTGAAAAGCGAAAGCCGAAGTTGATTATATTTATGATTACGTTATTGTTGTATTTTTAGTTCTTGCTTGCACTTATGTTGTTGAGGTTGTATTTTAAATTTCCTTGCATTGTGTTGTATTTCCTTTCCAATGTATTTCGTTTCTGATGTATTAGGGTTTTTATATTAAATAAAAGTTGAAGTTTATTCCGTTTATAGCGTACAAAACCACGAAAAAAAAAACGGTCAAAACCGGTTTGGGTGGTTAACCGGTTCCAAACCGGTGGGACCGGTTCGACAAAAACCGCACCCCAAACCGGTTTCAAACCGGAACCGGTTTTCCCCAAACCGGTTTCGACTGGTTCGTTGACCGAAACAGGTTCCTGTTTGACTGAAACCGAACCGAACTGGTTAACCGGTTTGCGCACGTCTAGGTAGGATAATATAACAATGTTCAAACAGAAAAACACAAAACTAATCTACGCAAGTAGTCAATTTAACAATAATTTGTTTCGGTTAATGAATTAGTATGGATGTAAAGGCGATGGTTTGATCATCACTATGTGCAAAAAAGCCGAAGATCTTTTAGAAGTAGCATCTTTACTTTTGAGCAGGGGTAAGGTTGTCTATATCTCATTTTCTTCATATCTCGTGAAAGAAATTTTTTGATACAGTTGATTTTTTTGATTTTTTTAGTTAATGAATTACTTTGAATAAACATAAAAATTATGAGAAATAAAAGGTCATTCCTGATGGCTAAAACTGAAATTTCATGGAAAAAGGTATGAGTAATAATTGCAAAATTGGTTTGGGAAACATACATAGGGATGAGCAAGAAATTGAGTCGAAAAAGGAATATGTTTTAGAAGTTTGAAAGTGACTATAGTCTCTAGGAAAGGATGTCCGAGGCTGCAGAGGGACCATCGATGGATGGAGACTATTGGCTTTAATATATGAAAAGTATTTTTTTATATTTTGTTATTTAAGACTACAAAATCTTCTAACTAAACATATTATCAAGATATTGAAGACATTATTGTTAAAACATATTCATGATCTATTTAGCGTAACAAATATACATGTTCCTTCCAAGGTTCGTTTGTTTCTTGAGGGGTAGGAGGACTCTCATGTGATCCATTTGGAACTTCTACAATCTCTTGATCTTCTCTAATTCCCTTTCAAGGAAGGCGACGCTTTGAGATTACATTGTTTCTTAATTTTTTTTGTGGGTTTCATCTAGAAATCTTAATTGTAACCTTAGTTGGGTAGGTTGGTTGAAAAATCCCGTAGCTTCTATAACTTCTATGTAATCTTTTTCTCTAGCTTTTGCTAGCTCTTAATAAAATTCGCCGTTAAAAAAAATTAGCATAACAAATAAATAGATGACACAATTTTATTTTCATTTTTACCTTTTTAACATTAAACTAAAATTTCATTGATATTAGTGTGTGACTATAACGTGTCGCAACTGAATTATAATCTGATAACCCATCATCATGGTATACATAATAATTAAAAATTTATACTAATTCTTTAAAATTGCTTTATCTATCACAACTTTCATTGTTGTACTTTAAGTAATGTTTCATCGATGTGTGAATGATAGAATATGATGTCTTTGTCCCATTTCTTTTCTCATTGAAATTGCAACATTTCAGGCTGCAACTCAAGTTCTTCTCTCTGGTTTGTAAGCCTCTGTTTTTCCAACTCCATTTGCTCCCGGCGCATCTCTTGTTTCATTTCCAGTTGCCGATTCTTTTTCTCTAAATAAGACTAAAAAAACGATTTGATGTTTTTCCATTTATCGACCAACCGATCAACAAGAACAGGTGCAACAATTGAAGATTCCGAAGGAATGGAGGAAGATGACACTTTCTTCTTTGCTTGGTCCTGGACCATTGGTCGAACTTCCCAAATCTCTTCCTCCTCGGCGTCGAGATCATCCATTTTGTCGTTGAGATTAAAACCACCATGTGTTGAGAACGACATGGCTTGTGAAGTGGTTTCCGATGTCTTTGACTTTTTGAGAGCATATTCTTTGTTTTGTAAAATTTTGACATTTCTATCTATTGCAGATTTTTATGCCCACTCAAAAGTTTCCACGGCTCAATCAATGTGAAGCTATGATCGTACGTCGCACGATATTCAGCGCACGCTTGATCGAACACTTGTTGGTCGTTTGCGCCACTCCGGTTCTTTCGTTTAACATTACCGTGAAGTGCGCAAAATTGACCAACTTAGGACGAAGCCTTTTTTTCCAATTAGTGCTGAGGGCATCGTATCTTCTTATCGATTCTATCATTTCATCCTCAAAGTAAGCTACTACATGAGTCCAAAACCCCCTAGTATTTTGAGTGTTCCCTTTGACACCATTTTTTGAAGTGTTCCCTTTGACACCATTTTTTGAAGTGTTTATCCAAGCTTTACATAACGCTAACTCTTCCGCTGGGGTCCATGAAGGTAGTCGTCGTTCCAGTTTTAGTCGCCTTGCATTTTTGACGTATTTTTAACAGGGGCCACCTTCAACGAGAGAGTCGTCTCAAATGTATCGTACACAAATGTAGCAACCTTTGTGGACGATACATTTGCAATTGTTGTTGTTGGTTAAACGAAAGTTGCTACATTTGAGTTTGTTGTGCTTGGTTATACGGAGGCTGCAACAGATTATTTAGGTATATAGGTGGTGGTTGTTGTTGTTGTTGTGAATGGTATAAAAAACTAGCGGGTTGAAAGTAACAGGTGATGAGTGTCCGGTTAAAAGAATATTGGGGTCCGGTGTTGAAAAGTTTTGTTGCCGTCGGGTTTGAGTGTTTTGGTTTTGGGAGTTTTGTGAGACATTTTTTAGTTGGAGAAGACTAAAATATATAATAGTTGAAGAGAAAGTGTGTTAAAAATGAGTAGTAATGATGTATTTATAGAATACATATTAGAGTTTTGCTATATCCTCCTATAATATATGTTACATATCTTTCTCCACACACAATAATATTTTATGTTTTTTCTTCACTCATTATCTCTCCGCATCCAAACCGTCAAATCTGTCACTTGTCAGGAAACTGTGAGTAACGAAATTATACTGTATGTAGGATAACTAGTAGAAGTTATATCATTCTCTTATATAAGTATTAATATAAATTTCTTTAAGTTTTATTTTAATAAATGACCCATTCGTACCATTTTTTTTTGCCAGTAGTTTGAGGGGTTTTCGGCTTTTGCCACTGAGATCTCGGTTCTATTCGATCGCTCGGACACGCTCGTTTAGTTTCTTTTAAGACTGGTTAAATAAAGACGAGTGATGTGAACGGACCCCCTCACCATCACTCTCCCATCCATGTACATGATTCACGGATCTCTCACAGACTCCATGAGTTTATTTGAGACTTTGATTTTGTTTCTGTTCTTTTTGTTGTTTTGAATTTGTTGATGTTGAGTTTGATGAGTTTTGTTTTTTTGTGATGAGTTGCTTTGATTTGGATTTGATGCTCTATTCGATCGATTTGCTTTTTTTCCTTTTAAGACGCGTCAAATAAGCTATGTGTAACGGGTGAGACGCGTCCCACTTAGTAGTCGACCGACCCATTACACACAGTGTTAGTCATTTAGTAGTAGACTAGTAGTAAACACTTGCATACTAGGATAATCCTTAATTACCAACTATCTAAGTGTTTTTTTTATCAAAATCAGAAACTAAATTATATATACTACAATGTATTAAGTTTTACGAAACAAAAAGTTGCAAGAAAAGTAAAATAAAAATAAATGAAACATGTTTTTCTCAAATTGAAGCTACATAACACAACACAATAACATCCATAACCCTTTCTTTACTTTTAGTACTCGTAGTATAATTAGATAGTTTTCTTTTACTTGGAAAAACTTTGTCCATAAAATATCTTACATATAGTAGTAGTACTGAATTAACAAAAACTCAAAGTTACAAATATAAAACACTAGTAGTCAATATCAGACATCCTTTCACATTGTAGTAACATGTTTCTAAAACTTCCTTTCACATGTTACTTTACCAACCCATCCATCGTTTCCCTTGCCACCTTAACCCCATTGTTCATCATTATCTTCCTAAAAAAACAAACAAGGTACAAATAATTGAAGGTTTGATGCAACTAATAGTAAAAACATTACTTAGGAGTATTATCTTGTTACTCCGTACTTAAAAAACTACTAGTTGCCAATAATTGATGACTTGATGCAATTACTACTAGATAACACATTCACACTTTGTATCTTTTATTCTCTTTAAATTGATGCCCCCACAATTTCTACTTAAATGTTTAACTATATAAAAATATATAACTATAAACGTAATTTTTATAACTTTAAAAATGCATGTGCTGCTATAAAATTTTACTTCACTTTTGATCTCGGATAAAATAAAATGACTCAATACACAGTCATAAACTGTTACTCAAACGAGAGTATTTAAGTCACTTCTGTACGAAAACGAAAAAAATGAAGTAAAAACATGACACAACAATTGATTAAAACCACAAAATTAATTTTAACATTTAGTTGAAATATAATGATTGCACATTAACAAATGACAATAAGTTATGCAATAACTACTAGATACATATTCACACACAATCTCTTTATTACTCAGTATGATAGAGTAGTAAATAAATACAGTAAAATTAAAGAAAGAAAGAGAGAGACAATAATAATTTAGCACGCGCATACAATAAAAACCACTGTTTCTTCTTTTCTTTTCTTTGTTGTTGGTATCTTCTCATCTCTCTTCTTCTTTTAAGACAGAAAGAAGACTTATTAGAAATCAAATAAAACCAAACCCTTTTTATTTCTTTATCTCATCTTCTTTCACTTTCTTTTTCACCACTTTATCTTTCTCTCACTTAAAACACATTTTCATAAAGCAAAAACAAACACAATGTTTTACTACTACATCCTTTGATCATTTCCCATTTTCACTAAACCCTATACACACTACCCTCATTGGGTCCCATTTTTTATTAAATCTTCATCATAACCAGATCCAATGTTCAAATACTGCTTAAAAATGCTTCTTCTTCTTAAGTTAAACTTATAAGTTGTAATTTTTTTTTTTTTTTTTTGGTTTTTGGTGTAAAGAAAAATGGCTTCTGAGCATAATAGATTTCAGCAGCAGCAACAACAACCACCTGTGTCTTCCCGGGTAAAACATGTTTTTTTTAGTTATGTTTGGTTTTTTTTAAGGTTAAGATGTTTTGTGTACTTGTTCAGATCTGTTTATGTTGTTAGTTACTGTTTATGATGTACTATGCTGTTTTTTTATGGTGTGATAAAGTATGGAACTTGATCATCTTTTTCAGATCTACATTGTGTTTCTTTTATTTATTGGTGTTTAAGATATTGTACATCTATTGGGTTAGTATGTTTGAATCCCACTTATATTAGTGCTTATGTATCATGAATTTAGTGTGAGGGGCTTGTCCAAAATCGTTTAAGAATACTTATTAGGTGACTATAGGGGCTTCACAACTTAATTATTGGTCTTGTATTTGTGACGGAAGCTCGGCTATTTGTTGCTCCTATGAGAATTATCTAGGCTATTACATTACATTTTTCTAAATGATCAGAGAGTTTAATTAATGTTTTAGAAGTTGATAAATAATGGCAAATTACTTTATTGCTAATTTGGGTAACAAACTTTTTTTGTTTTTGCTATATAGGTCATTCAGCTATCAGTTTCTTGCTATCATTTGTTGTCATCCAAGTCACCATGTGGTCTTAGTTGAACACAATTGACAATCGATTGACCGTTATAGCCAAAAATGGATATAGCTTACTATACCTACTTAGCAAAAATAGAAGTACTTCTATTCATATAGTTTGGTTACACTTAAAGCAGATTTTAATTAGTGAATGTTAACTTTACTCCTAATGCAATTAAGATATCAATTAATTTAGAATGTTTGCAAGATTTGGGTAATTATGGGAAAAGTGATAAAATTAGTAATTTTTAAGTTTCCTTGTTTGCAAATACCAATCATTTTGGGACAAAAGTTAAAATAATTTACGGACAATTTTGTTTTAGACAGAGGGAGTAAGTTTGGTTACCCAAATTAGCAACAAAGTGTGGCAGTTAGTTGTTATATGAACTGTATGGAGAAACTACTATCATTGCAAAATCTGTTCTTCAATTACGCTTCTTACTTAAAGATTGTTGTGGTATCTTGACATTTTGTTGTTCACATTCCTTGTTGGACAATGTATTATGCTGGGCAAATAAGTGCAAGTTAATAATATTATGTCTGATTGTGCTACAGAGGAAAAGATGGGGAGGCTGTTTAAATGGTTTATCGTGTTTTGGGTTACAAAAAGGTGGAAAGCGTGTTGCACCTGCATCTCGTATCCCAGAGACCAATGCAACAGGAAACCAACAAAATGGAGCTCAAGCTGCTGGGTTGGCTAATCAAAATACTTCAGTTCACCCGTCACTATTAGCGCCACCGTCTTCACCCGCATCTTTTACCAATTCTGCACTTCAATCTACAGCCCAATCACCAAACTGTTTTTTATCAGCAAACTCGCCTGGAGGTCCATCTAACACAATGTATGCCACTGGGCCATACGCCCACGAAACCAACCTTGTATCTCCACCTGTATTCTCAACCTTCACCACCGAGCCATCAACGGCCCCACTTACACCACCTCCTGAACTAGCCCATCTGACCACACCCTCGTCCCCTGATGTCCCATACGCACAGTTCCTTTCGTCTACTTTAAATCTCAAAGGTACTAATAAGACGAATTACATGAATGCAAATGATCTACACGCAACATATTCATTGTACCCTGGAAGTCCAGCAAGTACTCTTAGATCACCAATTTCACGACAATCAGGGGAAGGACTATCATCATCTTTCCCTGAACGGGATTTCAGCCCACAATGGAATCCTTCACCACCTTCTCAAGAGAAAGGGTCAGAGTCTAAGCCTCAAGATGCCAATTTCTTTTGCCCTGAAACATTTGCACAATTCTATCTGGATCAATCTTCATTTCCTCATTCTGGTGGGAGGTTAAGTGTTTCCAAGGAATCAGATGTTTATTCCAATGGTGGAAATGGGGTTCAAAGTAGGCACAGTAAAGCATGCAAGCAAGATATTGAGGAATTAGAAGCCTATAGAGCATCATTCGGGTTTAGTGCTGATGAAATTGTGTCCACGCCCCATTATGTAGAGATATCTGATGTTATGGACGACTCATTCTCCATGAATCCCTCCGGATCCCATAAATTGCATGAGGGAAAGAACGTACCAAGTCTCGGAGAACATGTGCCAAGCCCGATAAAAGTCCGAGTGGAAACAACTTCATCTGATGCTGTAAAAGGTGAATAATATTTTCCTATATATATATATATATATATATATATATATATATATATATATATATAATATTTATCAAAGAGGATTAGAGTCCACGTGGGTTTAAGCTTATTAATTTCATTATAACCGGAAATAGTAACAAGAGTAGAGGTGACAATGTGGGTGGGTCAGATAACGAGTCAAAACAAGGGAATTTCTGTGTGGGTCAAAGCAGTCATGTTGAGTTGTTTTGATCCGAAACACGTTGCAAAAATCTGTAACTTTGTATTGACAATTAATGTCAAATTAAAATAATTGCACAAACTATGTTATTTCAATAAATAGTCTACATTTATAAAAAAAAATATTTTGAAGGTTTTTTTATACAGTAAAGAAATACTAGTATAAATTTTGACTCATCTGTCTCATTTTTCACACTAAGTTTGGCCCGTTAAAATATGAAAAATAACAAAAATCGACCCACTCAAATGTAATGGACTCAAAGTTATTGATTATTCTTTTGTATACTTTTCAGAAGTCTTAGTATACGAACATCCAAGTAGTTGTACATTCTTGAAGCAAGTAACCTTTTATTCACTATCCAGGATCTTTATCTGATATATATATATATATACTTGTTTTGTTGGTATGACTTTAGACTCGAGAGAACATTGTTTAACGGATGATGAAGACATATTCTCAAAGATGGGTGGTTCAAGAATGAACGGGAAGTATCATATGGGAATGGGTCATTCGAATTCTGATGCAGAAGTCGAGTATAGAAGAGGTAGAAGTATAAGAGAGAGAAGAGGAAACTCGAAATGGCCATGAAAGCAGAAGGGGATTAAAATGAATTGCATAGTTGGTTTCTTGTATGTATTAATTAATGTGCTATCCTTATATTCTCCCTCCTTTAAAAACGAAAGCACTGATGGATGCTTGTGTTGTCTATTAATGTCGTTTATTACTTCTTTTCCAATGTAACTATTATTATGTATCTGTGATGTGCATTGGTAAACAAATTGAGATGGAGAGTTCGTGAACTATATGTGAAGAATAGGAATTGGACTTTTATATTATTTGCCGAGGCTAAATGGGGTCTCTAAACTTTAGTTGTACATATAATGTAAGAGATGATTTGGGAGAAACTAAGGATGTGTCTAATTTCATACAAAACTTTGTCTAGTTAGTGTTTTATAGTTTGTTTGTGAAACAGTGGGTTCGCTAATTGCAACCAACATGATGCTGACTTAAGCATGAAATTAGACACAATCTTTTAAGTCTCTCAATCATTTCTCATAATGCAATAACTTTTGTTACTAAAACAAGTTTTTGGCTCTCTTTCTTGAAGAGAGGGTGATGACACTTTCATGTACTCTTGTTTGACTGCAAATCAAGGTAAATGGTTCTCTTCAAATAGAGTAAAGTTACGAGGAACCTCATGTTTGACATCCCATTCATCACCATTTCTCATGCGT
>BQNB010089969.1:0-27269 GCA_026074375.1 Tanacetum coccineum
GTGTTCCTTTATATGATATAAATTATTCAAAGGAGTTCCCTATTGAATTCATTTAGTTGACGTACATTGCTTCTGAAAGTATTACTCTCAGATTTTGAGAATGGAAAAATCTCAGCTGATACCGACTCTAATAAGGTTGAGATGAAAGATAGGAAGTTGATCTCAAACATTTGTTTTAATAAGTCTCGGAGTTGGAAACTATTCATTTTTACCTCAAGTCTCGAACTTTTACTAAGAGGGTGAATTATGAGTATTTGGAGTCTCATTAGAAAATAATAGGTTTAACCCTTAATAGTCAAAGCTTAAAACAAGTACAATATTATAAGTTGGTGCTATTGTATAGCTTAATTATGCAATTGCGATCAAATGGAGGATATTTTGTTTTTTTATGTTTGAATGATTGGCTGACAAGGTGTTTGGGATTGCTTATTCTTCTGATTGTAAGTAAGTACTACTAAGCTGCACTTCTGATGAGTGATTCGTTAGCAACATTATAAAATATTCGACCTACATATCAGAATGCCAACATTAGTTTTCGATGATGTTATTAATCATTTTATTTAATTTAATATTAGCATTATCTACGCCTTACTTTACACCTTAGTTAGAATTTCCCAGATGAAACGGTACCTACCTATAAATTATTATGAAGTATTTAAAGGCTAGGAAAAAAAGGTTCAGTTATACGGCCATTTCTTACAAGTGTTGGCAACAATTAGATACGATTTTATAACAGACTGTTCGTGTATGCAATGGTTCTTTTATAACTCTGAATTCAACTTCCTTCTTTATATTCTGTTGCAGATATCACATTCTGTCATATTTTATTGCATGCTATTGTAGATATCAAGTTACAGATATTAGGTTTTAGATTTGAGCATACGAAATCACTCTATTGTTTGTTTAACGGACTCCGAAGGGAAACTACGAGTTGGTTACTCTGGACATGAAGATGAAGAGGTAATGTACTGTTTCCATGTATGTATTTATGGTCAGTTTATAGTGTATATTTATATTGTGCACACATGTCATGATCATCCGACACAGTAGTGTTAATCAGTGCAGTTTCAAATTTCATGACTTCTAGATCAAAGTTTCTCAAAGCACAAGCTCTGATACCACTTGTTGATCCCAAACCTTGATCGATTCTTTAGCTTGTAAAGAGTATGTTACCTTGGATAAATCTAAAATAACAATAGTAGAGACTTTGTGTATATATTAAAGTGTATGCGGAAGCTACACCTTAATACTCTAGAAATAATATCAATGTAACAGTAAACTTGTAATGCAGTAGAATGAACAATGAATATAACCAAAAAGCTTCAATATTATTAGATCAATAATACGAGTACTCTTAACTAGTACTAGGGTTTACAACCTTGAAGCATGCAAAAACGATCTCAAAAGTTATATCTAAACATTAACCTAGGACCTCCTTTTATACACCAAGGAGTCCTTTACAAGATAACTACAAATCTTAGAATATCTTCTACAAACTTAAACATATTAACATTATAAGATATATACTAAGATTACATCCATATATATCTTCTCATACATCTTTATCTTCTGTTTCCATGCAGCAATACAAAAACTTCCAACAGTATTAACTTTAATACTGGCAGTACTAACTTTCTTCTAGCAGTACTAATATTATACTAGCAGTACTAACTGAGTTAGTGCTGTTAGTTATAAGAAGAGCAGTATTAACCTCTTGTGAAGATTTATTCCCAACAATCCTCCCCTAAACTTGTGATTTACCCTCAAATCTCAAGTTTCTTGTAAATCTTCTAGTCTTCTTTTGTTGAGGATTCTTTCAAACACTTCACTGCCTTGTTCTATTAGCAATATTGTAGATTTTTGCAAGTCCTTTTATTAGTGGATAATCCATTTCAACCAGCATGAATATATCTTGTCCTCTCTTTGTTGACACATGATGAACAACACACATATCATATAACCACCATTTCAAAGGATCATGCATATATCTCTGAAGTTCTAAATGAGTTTCTTCATCTGGTTCAAACAACATCTTCAATTCAACCCATAATTCTTTCTCTTTGTCATCAGTAAGTCCTGATGAGTTGAATCTATCTTGAACTAGACTCCATAACTTAAGCAGGTCTTCCCTATCAAAATTCTTAAGCATGTCTGAAAAAGTCTGATATACCTCTGTATGATCCCCTACTCTGATGATTTTCCAAAACTTCATTGTATCGTCAGAGTGAATTTCCTACTCAATAATTGGATATTTGGTTTGTAGGGCTTCAACATGTATCCCTTCTTTTGGAACTATGATCATTAGTTGATGCAACTTTTCTTGAGATAATTCTTCTGTTTTTGGTTCTTCATCTGTTTGCTCTTGAACAGATTCTGAAACTTCTTCAGTTCTTTGTCTTTTAGCAAGTTTTGCTTCAAAATCTTGACCTTTCCTTTTTAATCTCTGAACTTCTAATTCAGAATTCATAGGCACAAAAGAATTAATTTGATCTTATACTCTTTCAAATATTGGCCTAATATCATCATAACTCATTCCCTTGAAATCTTTCATCTTGTATCCTCCCTGATTCTTCAAGTATACACACATATTCTTTCTCACTCCAGCTACAGATCTTGGTCTAATTTTAAGTGCTTGATACCTTATCACAGACGGATCACTCCAATCAATAACTTGTTCTCTATCTGTTGACTACTTGTGGCGTTGTTAGTGATCCTTCTCTAATACCACTTGTTATTCCTAAACCTTGATCGATTCTTTAGCTTGTAAATAGTATGTTAGCTTGGATAAATCCAAAATAACAATAGTAGAGACTTTGTGTATCTATTAAAGTGTATGCAAAATCTACACCATTCTGCTGAGGAGTCCTAGCTACACTGTATTCCCTACTAATACCTTTTTCTTTGAAAAAATCATCCATAACTTTATTCTTAAACTCTGTCCCATTATCACATCTGATTATTTTAACTTTCTTATCCACTAGGTTTTCTATTTCTTTGATAAAGTTCTTAAGGATCTTACTGGTTTCATCCTTAGTTGCTAAAAAGAAAACCCAAGTAAACCTGCTATAATCATCAGTGATTACTAAGCAATACTTCTTATGCATTAAACTACTCATAAAGGTTGGACCAAACAAGTCCATATGCAGCATAAACAAAGGCTTAGTAATGGGATTCAGTACCTTGGACTTACAAGAGGCTCTGTGTTGCTTCCCTTTAAGACAAGCAACACAGGTTTGGTCATTTTTAAAACGTTTTAAAGGTAAACCTCTAACAAGATTTTCTTTAACAAGCTTATTTATGTTCTTAAAATTAATATGACCAAGCCTTCTATGCCAGAGCATAGATTCATTTAATGTAGCCTTTGCAACAAGACAAGTTAAACTCTCTTTAGGAATAATGTTCTTCATATCAAACTGTACATATTGTCCTTTCTAGGAATTTTAAGAAGTATCTGATTTTCATCAGGCAGCTTAAAATTAGGAGATAAGACAAGACATTCAGTGTTAGTAAAAAGGACATAGTTCTTTTTATCACACATTTGTGAGGACACTAAAAAGATTGAATTTTAACTCATTGACAAAGTATACATCTTCAAAATCAAGATTATCAGTCTTAAGTGTTCCTTTACCAGTAATTCTACCACCATATGCTCCTCCTCCAAAATGCAATAATAACCTCCATTAAAAATTCCTTGAAAATACTAAGGTAAGCTATGTTTCGACAGGTCATTGTGCTTGAGCGCATCCACTTGTCTACAAAATCATTTATTTTATTTTAGATCCCTATTGTGGCATGCCTGCCACATAAAAATATGGGATAAATTAGATTCCTTTGGGTACCTCAAGCCATTTACTGACTTACGATCTGGCCTCGATTACATCAATTTAGTTGTGGTATTTTAAATCGCAAGTGATGCACCATTATGTTTTGGGTAGGTCTCCAAAACCCATTGATGGCTGAGGGACTTTACAACATTTACCCCTTTTACCCTAACAGCATTAACTTGTCTTGTATAAAACCTAGCAGTATTAACTGCTCTAGCTCTTCCATTATAATAATGCACAGATCTTCTAGTTAATGTTGTTTGCTTATAAAATGGCCTCTTAGCAGTTGATTGTGCTTGTTTAAAAAAATGTGTCTTTGATTTAGCATATGAAACTGCTGTTTTAGGGGTGAGCAGTAAATAACTAGCCTAACTGTATTAAGTGGTGTGTGTGAGGCCAGTTTTCACAAAACTGGCTTTTGGAGAAATATTACTGTGTACATTAGGGTGTGTGGATTTTAGCATTTCATCCATACTGTAATTATTTCTTAGATACCATGCCTCTTCTTTGATGTTATCAACAATTAATCTGCAAATGATTTAAAAACTTCCACATTATAAAGCAAAGTCTGTTATTACAAACAAACTCTTTGCCTAGTTTATTGGATTTCTGACCATTCCAATTCCTCTGATTACCTCTAGGAGGTTGTGATCTATACATTTCTGCATACCTAACTGACTTTTTGACTGGTTTTTCATGATTTTTAGGTTTAGTTAACTCTACCTTGACTGTCAGTTTATTAAAGGAAAAAACAGTTTCTTTATCAACATTAGGTGAAACTCTCAACAAAGATACTTGTTGTCTTCATGGATACTTATCTTCATACCTAAAGAACTCTTCAGGATTTGTTTTTTAGGAATTATCTGATTTTTTAATCACAAACAATATTAGTCTCTTTGCTCACTTCCTTAGACCATTATCCTTTAGGACCAATATCCTTTGTTGAATCAGGCTCTTTGGAATTCATCAAGACAAGAATATGAACATTCAAGCTTGTTAGGTCTATTATAATTAAAGGGGTGTCGGTGGAGGAACTGCACTCTTATCCTAAGCTTTTTTACAATTTGTCAGTTTATCTGACTTCTCTACAAATGGTTCTATATCTTTTGAGGCACTTATCAAATTTTCAATTTTAAATTCAATGCCTTCTTTTTCTTGCATTAAAATTTTTCAAACTCACTTTTAAGCATATTTATGTCATAGTCTTGACAAGATAATTTCTCTTTTAAGAACTCATATTTCTTCTCTAAAAGATCCCCATTTTCTTTTGATATGTGATAATTTGATCTTCTAGAGTTGCTAAACCTCATTTATAAGTAATTGCTTTAAATTCATATTCATTAAGCTTAACAAGCAAATCATCACACTATTTCTTAAGAGTTTCATAGTTTTTCAAGCAAGTTTTAGAACAAGTTTTATCAGTGTATACCTCAGAGTCTGAGAATGCCATTAAAGCCATGTTAGTCTGAACTTGTTCTTATGCCATGTTACTTTAATCAAAACCTACATCATCTATAGCCAAAGATTGCCTTGAAAGATTTGTCTTATTGTTTCCTTGCTTCCCTGGTGTTGTCTTGATCCTGATATGACTTTACTTGCTCTTGGTGCCTCTTAACTCCCTGGCAAAGTGTCCCCAACTTATGACAGTTGTAACACTCAACCTTGGATTTGTCATACCCAGCAATATCATTAGCATTAATTGAGATATCTTCTTGCTTTTTGTCCTATGGATAATACTTCTTTGGCCCATTCACACTTAGCCAGAGAGAGTTGACCACTTTAATCCGTTGTATCCAAATTCATCTTCATGAATTTGCTCTAAGTCCTGGTGTAGGACATTAGAACCATTAGGATTTTCAACCATGAAAGCATACACAATATTATCACTGACGCTAGTAGTACTAACTTGCGGGCTAGTAGCATTAACATTAGTGTTAGTAGTACTAACTTGTGGAAAAGCAGTGTTAACATCATTAGTACTGTTAGTGCTTGGAGCAGTCATGAAGGCCATGTTCTGAGCACCACTACTTCCTCCAACAGATTTCTTTACCTTTTTTTCAATAATTTTGAAGTTGTTGTACAAATCATCTATACTCATAGTTTCAACCTCAGGCTTATTCATCCACAAAATTACATGAGTGTTTCACTCAGGGGGTAAGCTACTCAAAAAAATTTAGTTTAATCTTCTTGGGCATAAACTACACCCAACTAGCAAGCCTATCTGACTATCTTATGAAACCTATGAAGATGAGTCAAGAGACTCTGCACTTGTTGCACTGAAATTCTTTATATTTTTTTTTACTGCTTCAAAAGTGCCTATTTAAATATTCTTTGTAGCTGCATTTACCTCCAAATCTTGCTGTTTCAATGGCTTAGAGCAAAACATTGATTTTGCATCAGGGTACTGGTCTGAATGTGTGTTGTGTTCATTAGGATGAGCCATCAGCAGCAAGCTCATTCTTTGACATCATTCTTCTTATTTGCTTTTCTTTAGACGTTGCTTGGATGAACATCTTTGTCACTGACAGTTCCATTCTCATAAACTATTTGTTTGGTACTGGAGACATATGGATATCACCATTTTCTCATGCCTCCCAGAGTGTTAGTCTTGGATTTGGGAAGTACTGCTTAATTCTTTATAACCCACATCTCATACTCACCCAGTGTTTGAGTATGGGAAGCTCTGCAGATTAGGCACAATATTTGTGATTCAAGCTCCATGTCTTCTAGATCAAAGTTTCTCAAAGCAAAGCTCTGATACCACTTGTTGATCCCAAACCTAGATCGATTCCTTAGGTTGTCTAAGGTTAAATTATCTTGGATAAATCCAAAATAACTTGTTGTAGAAACTTTGTATGTATATTAAAGTGGTATGTATGCGAAATCTACACCTCAATACCTAGAAGAATATGAATAAAACATTAATCCTTGAAACAAACAAAGATAAAAAACCAAACACTCCATTATATTATTAGATCAATAATACGAGTATCTTCACTTGTACTAGGGTTACAACCTTGAGCTTTTCTTTAATCGACTTTGACAATTATGAGACTTATATGCCACAAACTGATATCCAACTAATGCCCCAGAGCCCCGCTTTTATAGACTAGGGAGTTCTAGTCGGCTTACATATACATTCCTAAGATTTATTAATCTTTTCAAACATAAACGTAATCTTTTTAATAAATACATTATGTATATCTTGTACATAAATATCTCAATACTTATCTTCACAAGTATTCTTGTTCTCCAAACAATCTTTATCTCTTTAATCCTCCTTTATCCTCTTGACAGTAGAAAGTCTTCAAGCAGTTGTAATCTTTTCACCAGCAGCACTAATAAAACATAAGCAGTAGTAATATTAGTATTAGCAATACTATATATACTCAAGTAGTAATTGTACTTAGCAGTCTTTTCTTAACCATTTACTACTTGCTTATACTAATACTTAGTTTTTATTTTAGTCTTCAACACTGAGCAGTCTTAACTTCAACTGAGCTGTAGTAACCTTAAGAATCCATGAAGTCTTTTAAGTCCCAACATCCCTTTTGGAATGTATTATTGTGTTATTTGTATTCCGGGTGGTTTGACCCTTGTGTATTTTGATAAATGGCGAAAAAACGTGTCTGACACACCGTTAATGTCAAAATGATTTTGAAAGGGTTTAAGTGAAAAATATGTCGTTGTAAATACTCTAGGTTAATGGAAAAGTATTAAAAAGGTAGAATAAATGGTAATTAACCTTTGGGGTAAATTTTACGGTTTGGAGTTTTATGAATATTGAGTGATCCCGAGAATAAAATAAGACACGAGAGGGACCTCTAGGATGCTCTAGTCGGTCAAGAAGTCAAGAGGAGACAAGGAGGCTAACTTTTAGCAAATGTGTCTCAAGATTGTACATCTATAATGCTTATCACTAGTCCATTTCCTTCATTTTTATTTTCATATAAAAAAAATCATCTCTCTTTCTCTCCCTCTTCCCGTTCGAGCTAGGCAACACACATACTCTTATAATTTTTGAAATTTTGATAAAAAGCATGAAGATTGATGATATATTGGGTTGATTTTAATGCTTGGGTATTCATTTAAACAACGTTTGGGTTGTCCGGTTCGTGTCGAAATATAAATTTTTAAAGATTTTCTTGTAAGTTTTCAAATTTAAATTTTGTTTGTCCTTTTGGGTTTATTTTGATGCATAGATGTTAGTTGTACAAGTTGATCGTTGTGAAAATCAATTTTTGGAAGCGAAATTAATAAAAAAGGGTGTGTTTGGTTCGTGTATGGTAAAAAGGACAAAGAGGGTTTTTGTAGTTTTAATGTTGTGATCGTGATGGTTGAATAATATATTATGCTAGAATGCTTATTTTTTATAGTAGCTTGTATAGCTTATTCGGACTTATTTTTTAAGCTATTTCTTGGCTATTCTAGGCTTATATGCCACGAACCATTCCCAAAATCACTAGAAAAGTGATTTTGATCATTTTTGTGTTATGACGTATGTTGTGAACTATTTTTGAGGCTTATGGTAGTAACCAAATGCAATACGTAGCTTATTAGCTTATTTTCAAGCTTAATATACGTATTTTTGAGCTATTGGACTCACGGCCCAATAAGTCTATTTAAGCCGCGGCTTAATGGGAGGGCTTATTGTGGTCCGGATTATTTTCTACTTTTATAACTATTTATTTTATTATGTACAATGGACCTTGGTTTTAGAGATGGATCTTATTTTAGATTATAACTGTTTTAATGGACCTTGTGGGTCTTAAAGCCAATAAGCGACTTATTTAGTCGTTATGAGATGTTTTGTCGGCTTTGAAAGTGGAAATGTATTTACGACGTGATATTGAACGGTATTTTGGAAAAAAACGTTTTAGTAAACGTTAAAGATTGAGAAATTAGAATTTTGTCGAAAAGTGTCGAATTTATGAAAAGTGTTGAAAATAAGGTTTGAAACCTTGGAAAACATTGTTTTGTGCGTACGGGTCATGTCGAAATTTCGTAAAAAGTTTATACTTAGAAATTTTCCTAAAACATGATTTTTGATTTTTAAATAATAAAATATTATTTAATTATTAATATTCTATTTAATAAAATTCACTAAAGACGAAAATATATTTTTTTCTCGAAAATTCTCTATTGTTTATTATGAGTAAACGTTTCAGTTTTCAACCGTTATTATGATATTTTGGAGTGATTAAGGTTACGAATGGACTTGTGAGATATATTTATAATTATTAATTATAAATATTTATATTACTTATCTATTTATCTTAAATAGTATAAGTATGTATTACCGAGTAATGAGATTGATATGATTTTGGAGATATGTCGTCAACCATCACACCACTAAAAATTATTTTGGGTAATTGTACAACGCGTCTAAACTCTATGCATCAAACGTGAAGATTGTTTTGGAATTGGATGATTAAATTGGGACATTAATTGGACTAGGTCGTGTGCGGGCGTCGTTGCATTTGCTTGTGTGATTGAGATTTGGTTGCTAAAGACTTGCTTAAGGTGAGTTCTCGTAGCCTTACTTTTTATTGTTTTTCTGTTGGGGGAAAATGATACTCAAATGTGTTTTGAAATGTTTTGATTTAAAATGTTTTGAATTGAACTGTGTGAAATGTGGTTTTGTTTTTAGGACAAGATATGTACTTATGACTGTTATGTGAATATTATGCATGATTATTGGATCGGATGGGTAAGCCTACCCAGTGTTGTGAGATTATTAGATTGGATGGGTACGCCTACCCAGTATTTGTGTGATTATTAAAGCGGATGGGTACGCCTACCCAAGTTTGTGTGAGGTCATGTCCTAAAATTAGTGCTCCAACTGGTAGGCCCTTTAGGTGCGTAAGTGACATATGGTGATTGACTAGCGTAGGATGTTATGTCTTGAATTGTTTGCATATATTCACTGTCATATAGCACTATTGTCCACTGTTGAAATATTGGCACAACTTTTGGGTTTAAGGTCAAACCTACGAGCTCACCAACATTTATAACACCCCGTGTTTTCAGGTCATATTACGATCCCAATTATTTCATTTTCCCTTTATTTATTGGGTTTTGCGTGTTTACTTCCATTTAAATCGCACTAGTTAAATTTAATAAATTTAACCAAGAATGTTAATAACTGAATTAGTACTATGTTTCACTAAAATATCCTCTACAACGTAGTTAACCAAAAATTAATATGTTCCAATCTTTTCTTTCCATCACTTAGTGTATAATCTATAAGTAAAAATTAGGACAAGACTTGTTTCTTCTTTGTTTTCAAATAAGGCAAGCAACAAAACTCTCAAGCAATAAATATCACACAAGACACAAACGATCTTCCCTACAATATAGCCATAAAGTACGTAACTTTTATTTCAAATTCTAATTAAACAGTTATCGTTCGGACAAAGATAGATTTTAACAAATTATCTCATCCAAAAAACCCTATTTACCCAAGGTACAAAAAACCCATAATCCCTTTTTACAAACTATACAATTACTAGTGATATATTTGGTTGCCTCCCTCTTTGGTATTGCTCCTAGTATCCCAAACAGTATTACACTTTAATTCACTATAACATTGACCGTGTTGTGAAGCCCCATAAAATCCCTTACGCTATTTGGATGTACATTAAAATGTGACTTCTATTGGAACCACTATGCATGCTTCCTTTATGAGTATATAGAAGACATGCTATTCTTTTGCAAACACAAAGAACACACACAACTTCAATATTCATCAGTACCATGTCATTATCTTTGCTTTTTTGTTCACCTAGTTTTGACTCATACACAACACACAAGCAAACCTACGCCCTTTGTACCTTCATCATACACAAAACCCCAACCCTACGTTCGTCCCTTTTAGTTTTTGTTTCTAGTCGACAATCAGACAAGCAAGGTGTTATACGTGGAGTTGCAGGAGCTAGAGGGGTGAATATTGTGGGAAACACTTGGTTTAGAATTAGGGTTTTCGATCAAGAAGATTTTAGCCATTAGGGTTTTCGTTTGGGTTCAAGGCAATAACCAAATTCTCCTCAACTCTTGTGAGTCCCACGTCCTTACTACTTTATTTTATGTATGCAATATATATGTCATTAGTGTGTGCTTGAAGCCTGTAAAAACAAAACACATTTCTTTTCTTGTGATTACTTTCTGATATATGTACCGAATAACACTATAACCTTTATAAAATTTGTAAAGTGACTAATAAGACATGAGCCATGTTTATGCTAAGGTATTAAGTGTAGAACTTAGTCCATTAGAAGCTTAGACGAGTGGGTTAGATAAAAATAAAAACGCATATGTATTGTTGGAATAAAACGCAGCCCACACCTATAATTTTATGTTGCATTAGTAAACCTCTAGGTGATGGGAGCATAAATTCTTACGACACCATAATTATTTCATAAATAGACTTATAATACTTATTTTGCCCCTGAATCACTTGATTTTCGTCAAGTAAATAAGAAAGTTAGAGGTCTCCAAAAGTTAGGGTGTAAATACCATCACTTTTCCCATTGTTTTAAAGCGTCTAGCCAGCAAGCATTTCGCTTCGAATTATGTGACTTACTTAGGTATGTTTATCGAACCACAATTATTTTTATTTAAAGCCTACAGTGTCCTCCTTGATTAGGAAAAAGAACCAGCCACTTTTGTTTAGAAACGAGCCCGCAATTTGCCAATGAAACTGACTGCTCTATCATAGGCGTCGACAATTGGTCGAACACCTGGTGTGCGTGTAGCCATGGCATGGGTGCTTCGGTGGCTTTTCATCGGGACTATTGCTGTGTGTTGTTGTTTTCATTTGTCTGAGTGCAAGCCAACCTTTAGCCTCATTTTGACCCTGTTAACGACCCCGACACGCAAAATTTATAAAAGGTAAATTAAAGCCAGTATGTCCTAGTTTATTAAAATGTTTTTATTTTGTCCTAAGGTTGAGTATCGAAGTGTTACAATCTAGAAGCCAAAACTCTGACCAAGCAATTCGTCATATGTTTGAAACAAACCATTATTTTTATAAGTGTGAAATGTCTTAGCGACGACACATACTTTAGCCCCGTTTTAACCCTGTTAAATGACTTCGTTAAGAGAAAACTTAAAAAAAGATTGAAGTTATTGACCGGCCTATCCGAGATGATCAAATGTATTTTTATTTTTCATTGTGCGTTAACTAACGAATTCGTAATTAAATTGTAAAAACTTTTCTGGAGTCGTCTTTATATTAAAACTAAAGTTTCACTTACACTCTAAATCAATTAGTTAAAATGTCAAACGTTTGTCTTAATTATTTGACACAATTTGGAGACTAAAACCAAGGGTGATCTAAACTACTGTTTTAGAGTTAGATAATTCTAGTTCCTAAAAGTCCGAAAGCGTTAAAATTGCGGAGTTCCTTAGATTTTGACCACGATGACCAAATAAAGTTGCCATTTTAACCACGAGAAATTATGTTTCAAACATCATCATTTTAATTAGAGTTCAGCACACACTAGGGACGAGATTGATAGTATTTAGTTTACTTATTTTCTCGTTAGTAACTCATGTTATTATTTTTACATAGGTTGCGAATAAAGTCTTTTGCATCGTTTTTCGTGCCACTACCCTTGCTATTCCGTTATCATTACTTGAAGTGAGTTTATAGTCCCCACTTTTATAATTTTTCAATCATTTATCAAATCTCAAGGATGAGATCATGTTTGTTTTACAAACTGGATGCAAGTACATTTTAAATTCAAATATTACGAGTTTGCTTAAGTAGCTATAACCCACTATGTTCTTCATCATGAACTGTCAATTGTATAGATGTAATTGTTAATTGCATTATGTGAGCGCGAATGTTATGAATAGATTTATTTGGGATTAACATCCTCGTTCGGGCAAGTAGCACTTGCTAGTTTACCGGTTGGCCGGAAACGACGAATGTATACCATTTAGAA
Organism: Tanacetum coccineum; assembly: GCA_026074375.1. NCBI lineage: Eukaryota > Viridiplantae > Streptophyta > Magnoliopsida > Asterales > Asteraceae > Tanacetum > Tanacetum coccineum. The sequence goes on from BQNB010089969.1 coordinate 12,773, forward strand.
TCATAGATGTTATGGGTTGAACATCTACATTGGGCACCATCATTCATATGTATTTGATATACATACATTGTTTAGCTTCAGTGTCATGAGCTTTGTGCTTTTCGTAATAATTTTTTGTGATATTGTATTTGTTACTTTATTACAGGGAAATCTTGCTATCCGCTTCATTCAATTTATTAACCATACATTTCACCACGTTATTGTTGACTAGTTTTAAACATGTTTCTAGGTCAATAAGGTGTAAAGTCATGGATACATGGATGGTCATCTTTTGAAAGTAATATTTTTAATCATAATGATTTTCATGCATTAATTTTTGGGATATTGTTATGTTGTGAATATCTTTATTTTCCAAGTTTAAACAACGTCTAAGCTTATGAGCTTTTGTAAACGAACCATTTATGAAATCATAATGTTCTCAGATTTTAAACGACTCTTATAGAGAGTCCGTTTCTTCATATCTTGTGTTATTGATCTATGACAGTAATATCCCCGGACATCATTTTTCCGTTTGTGGCCCATTTTGGAGGTTGTTAGATGTTATTAGAGCCAAGGTGATAGGAACCAGGTTCAAACGTTTTTACTTGGTCTTAACGTTTTTCAAAACATTTACGTCATTCAAGGTTTCAAGGGACATACATACTTTACTTAATTGCATCTAGTATACATGCTTACACGTCCTGCACCATTTTAGCATTAGTTGATTATACTAAGTGCTTACATAGGTTATATACATGTTAATATTTCATTACGTATATTAATGATGGTCTTATATAATATACTTATACAAGTTCATATTATGGTTATAGATTTGCCATGTCATCAGACAAACGGCATCATCTGTGTTACCTATACCATCCGTATCTTCTGATTTCAAAATGGACCAATCATCATGGGGTATTCACTCGTGATACCAGCGAGCTTGTCAGAGATGGGACCGAACGGGAGGTTTGCCCTACATTGGGGCAAGGCACACCACTGTCACCTGCCTATGTACTTGACCCTATGGAGTTGGATGAGCATGTACCAGTATATGTTCCAGAGCCAGAGCACCCGGAGTACCATGCGCCATCAAATGATGACATTCAAGTCGAGGATCAACCTTATGTTGATGATGCTTCACTGACTGCTGAGTCACCTGGATACATTGCTGACTCGGATTTGATAGAGGAGGATACTGATGAGGATTCTATTAATTATTTAGATGAGCCCGAGGATAGCGAGGAGGATGACGATGAGGATCCCGAGGAGGATCCTAGTGAGGAGCATGAGCCCGAGGATGACGACGATGATGATGATACAGATGATGAGGATGAGGAGCCCACTAAGGATGAGGAGGAGGAGGAGCACCCAGCTCCGACTGATTTTTCTGTGGTACCTGTTGTTAACCCTGTTCCCTCAGTTGGGGATACAAAGGCATTTGAGATTGATGAGTCTGCACCTACACCTAGATCACCTCATACTAGGGTCCCTTTTTCTCAAACACGACTCCGTATGGCACAAAAGACTCATACTTGAGCCACCCATGTCAGTATCCATGGAGGCACGCATTGCTGAGCATGCTGCCGCACCTATACCACCCACCAGCCCTGCCTATGATCAGGCACCATTAGGTCATAGGGCAGTCATGATCCGTATGAGAGATGACATCCCCGAGGAGGACATGCTACCTCGAAGGAGATTTGTACTTGCTGCTCCCCCACCTGGGTGTGATGTAGCAGAGAGTTCTGCTGCTGCTGCTAGAGCACCTAGAGGTCAGTATGATTTTGTTGATACTATTGAGGCAGGACAGGGTTTGAGTCGTAGTCCTGGTCATGATGCCCGGACTATTGCTAGAGCTGCTGACAGAGCAGAGGATGTTGGTTATGTTAGAGCTTTACATGCCTCTGAGCATAGGATGATGACTTCCATTGAGGAAGTTAACTTGAGGGTCAGCTACCAGGCACAGGTTCGCAGGAAGGAGAGTGAGGATTTCTATACACAGCTGCATGACGCTCGGACTGACCACAGAGACATTAGACTCGAGATTGATGTAGTGAGAGGCCAGAGGACTGCTTATGAGACAGAGTTGCATGAGGTACGCCAGGCTTACCTTAGTTTCGAGGCTCGGAACAGGGCATTATTGGCGCGACTTGAGACACTGGAGACTCACATGAGTCGTATGGAGTGGCAGCGCCAGAGAGCTGAGGATGATGCAGTCAGACAGATGATGCGTACCCATGTACTAGAGGCTAGAGCTCAGATTGATACGGTGGAGGACACCGGCAGTAGCTGTTAGTTGTACTTTTCACTTCTAGCTATCTTGTATAGTCTATTAAGTTTTATGGGTAACTCCCCGCTAATAGACTCTAGGACGTATTTTCAATTTCTGTACTAGATCATTTGTGGTCATTTTGTATCCAAACAAATCATGTACGATTCGACATTATGTTATGAAATGTTGATGTATTATGTTATGGTTGATTTCATTTTATTCATTCTCCATTGTGTTGTGGTGTAATTATTATTATCATATCCATTTGTATCGACATTGTAATTATATCTCACGTACATTGTATTCTTGTGATTAGTAGAATCATGCCTGTAACAAGACAAGGAGCAAACGACGCCATGACTCCAGAATCCATTCAAGCTATGATCGATCGGGCAATCCAAAGAAACTCTACCCATACTCAGGATGATGCAAGCCACAATTCGGGTGGAGGACTTAGAAGGCTTGTGCAACCTGCACGTGTCTGTTCCTATACTGATTTCATGAAATGCCAACCCTTGAACTTTAAGGGAACTAAAGGCGTTGTTAGCTTGTCTCAATGGCTCGAAAAGATGGAATCGGTATTTCACATTAGCGGTTGTGCAATTGACAATCAAGTGAAGTTCGCTACCTACACTCTGCTAGGTGCTGCACTAACCTGGTGGAATGGTTATGTGATTACCTTAGGTCATGATGTTGTCTATGCTATGACTTGGGGAATTCTCAAGAAGAAGTTGACGGACAAATATTGTCTAAAAGGTGAAATCAAGAAACTTAAATTTGAACTGTGGAATCTTAGGGTCAGGGGAAACGATGTCGCAGCCTATACGCAGCGTTTCTAAGAATTAGCCTTGCTGTGCACCAAATTTCTTGCTGATGAGACCGAAAAGATTAACAAGTACATAAGTAGACTTCCTGATAACATTCATGGGAATGTCATGTCTGTAAGACCCAAAACTCTTGATGATGCTATCGAGTTGGCCAACGAATTGATGGATCATAAACTACGCACTTATGCGGAAGACAGAATGACAATAACAGGAAAGCTGATGATTAATCAAGAAACAATCAACAATACCACAAGAAGCAGAATATAGCTAGGGCATACACTGTTGGTCTTGGTGAAAAGAAGGCTTATGCTAGAACTCTACCTCTGTGCACCAAGTGCAATTACCACCACACCGGGCAATGTGCACCGAATGTGCACCCAAGTGTGGAAAATGCAAGAGGTATGGCCATACTACCACTGATTGTCGGGCCAATACCAACAACAATAACAACAACAACAAGAATCAAAAGGCTGAAGTATGCTATGAATGTGGTAACACCGGGCATATGAGGAGAGATTGTCCAAAGATGAAGAACCGTGGGAATGGCAACGGGAATGGCACAGCTCAAGGAAGAGCTTATGCTTTGGGAGGAAGAGATGCTAGCCCAGACTCCAACGTCATCACGGGTATGTTTCTTCTCAATAACCATTACGCTATAGTTTTGTTCGATACTGGTGCGGATAGGAGCTTTGTATCTAATTCCTTTAGTGCCATGATTGGCATTACCCCCACTACATTAGAAAGTTATTCCGACGTAGAATTGGCTGATGGGAAAATCATAGGAGTTAACACCATAATTCAAGGTTGCACTCTAAACTTCATGAACCACCCTTTCTATATCGACTTGATGTCGGTCCCACTCGGTAGTTTTGATACCATTATTGGAATGGATTGGTTAACAAAGAATCATGGAGTGATCATTTGTGACGAGCAGATTATGCGAGTTCCTTTCGGAAGAGAAATGTTAATCTTTCAAGGAAATGGAAACAACCAAAAGAAAGAATCTCGATTGAATATCATTCTGTGCACTAAAGCACAAGAGTATCTGTCAAAGGGATGTGACGTCTTTTTGGCACACATCACTACAAAGGAAGCCGAAGACAAGTCGGAGGAGAAGCGACTTGAGGACGTGCCGATTGTCAGAGACTTCCCTGAAGTTTTTCCTGAAGACTTGCCGGGTATTCCACCAACTCGTCAAGTAGAATTCCAAATTGATTTGGTACCAGGTGCTGCACCTGTAGCGCGGGCGCCTTATCGATTGGCACCATCAGAAATGAAAGAACTGGCAGAACAACTTCAAGAACTATCCGACAAAGGATTTATAAGACCCAGCTCTTCACCTTGGGGAGCCCCGGTCTTGTTTGTCAAAAAGAAAGACGGATCGTTCCGTATGTGCATCGATTATCGTGAGCTGAACAAGCTAACGGTAAAGAACCGTTACCCACTTCCTAGGATCGATGACCTATTCGATCAACTTCAAGGATCGAGTATCTACTCAAAAATCGACTTACGATCAGGGTACCATCAGTTGAGAGTTCGCGAAGAAGATATCCCGAAAACCGCGTTTAGGACGCGTTACGGGCATTATGAATTTCAAGTAATGCCTTTTGGGTTGACAAATGCACCCGCTGTATTCATGGACCTCATGAACAGAGTGTGCAAACCGTACTTGGATAAGTTTGTTATCGTCTTTATCGACGATATACTAATTTATTCGAAGAGCAAGGAAGAACATGAAGAACATCTCAAGCTAATCTTAGAACTACTTAAGAAGGAGGAGTTGTACGCAAAATTCTCCAAGTGTGAATTTTGGATCCCAAAGGTACAATTTCTCGGACATGTGATTGATAGCAAAGGCATCCATGTTGATCCTGCGAAGATCGAGTCGGTTAAAGATTGGGCATCTCCTAAGAGTGCAACAGAGATCCGCCAATTTTTAGGACTAGCTGGTTATTATAGAAGATTCATTGAAGGCTTTTCCAAAATCGCCAAGCCAATGACTAAGCTGACTCAAAAGAATGTGAAGTTTGACTAGGGAAAGAAGGAGGAAGCCGCATTTTAAGTGATTAAACAAAAGCTGTGTAGCGCACCCATTCTGGCCTTGCCTAAAGGATCAAAAAACTTCATTGTTTATTGCGATGCTTCGTATAAGGGTTTGGGTGTCGTACTTATGCAAAACGAGAAAGTTATAGCCTATGCTTCTCGACAACTGAAGATCCACCAGAAAAACTACACAACTCATGATCTAGAACTTGGAGTTGTGGTGTTCGCTCTTAAGATATGGAGACATTACTTATACGGAACAAGGTGCACCGTATTTACCGACCATAAGAGTTTGCAACATATCCTGGATTAAAAAGAATTGAACATGAGACAACGGCGTTGGTTAGAATTGCTTAGTGATTATGATTGTGAAATTCCTTATCACCCGGGGTGAAGGCTAAAAAACAAACGTTGTTTGCTGATACCTTGAGCTAGAAGAACGGTCTAAACCTTTAAGGGTTCAAGCCTTAGTCATGACTATTGGCTTGAATCTTCCAAGATAAATCCTAGAAGCTCAAACCGAAGCATTAAAACCTAAAAACCTCACTGCTGAAGATGTTGGGGGCATGCTCCGACAAGACCTTACAAAGGAAAGATTGAAACCCCGTACGGACGGAACCTTATGTTTAAACAACAGGAGTTGGTTACCATGTTATGGCGACTTAAGGACTCTTAGTACTTGCACTTGAGTCCATAAAGTCAAAATATTCTATTTCATCTGGGTTCAACAGATGTAAAGGGGGGGGGGGAGCACCCAAGATTTAAAGCAGTTGTATTGGTGGCCTAACATGAAGGCGAACATTGCCACTTATGTTAGCAAGTGTCTTACTTGTGCCAAGGTCAAGGCAGAGCATCAAAAACCTTCTGGCTTACTAGTTCAACCGGAGATTCCAGAATAGAAGTGGGAGAAAATCACCATAGTTTTCGTCACTAAACTTCCTAAGACGGCAAACGGTTATGACACCATTTGGGTGATCGTTGATCGTTGATTCGTAGTTTTACATACATATAAAATAATATACTTATAGAGAAATTAAGGAAATCCCCAAGTAACCCTTGAACAAATCCACTCACAAAGATATATATAGAATACGTATATTAAACCGGGCAAGTATGATCACCCGGGTCGTTATCCCCAACGACTAGTGAAATTGAGACCACGTTTTAAGTTCGGATCCTGATTTGAATGAAGCAAAGATATTTGATTATGGAAAGAAACTAAAAACAAAATTTAATTGAACAATTAAAACTTAAACTAACTATAATAAAATCTTAAAGACTAAAAGTGCAAAAAGGAAAGGATTAACGGAGAACTACAGACTAACGGAGGTACTAACCGAAAAACAATTAAAATCGAAAAGTTACACTTTCTACCCTGAGAATCTACCCTGACAACAAACTAAGTCCCGAATTAAGGTGAAATTTGAAAAGTGCTTAATATGAAAAACTCAAAGAAGCAAAGTTGTAAAGGAATCTAGTGGGAACAAAATTAATAAAGGTTACTTGGGCTGAAAATCTCAAATAAGCTCAATAAGAGCTTATCTTTTAAGCTGTTACAGAAAGTAGGGCTTATCCCTTGGTTTTAGAAAATAAGCTATAAAAAACTCAAAACTAGATCAAAATGAAAAAGGAAAGAAGTTCTAAAGAGCTTATGATATCCTTAATCTATAAATGAAAAGAAACTAAAACTTAAACTACTTTTATGCTACTGAAATTGATTATGAAATAAGCAAACTCAGGAAATAAGCAAAGTAACTCGAAGTCAAAATAAGCTAAAAACCTTAATAAGCTAAGCTAGATTCTAAAACTTTAAGGGCTTATAAAACTACTTATAATCTATCTAATTAAGCTAGAAAATCTAGACTTAAAGGCTGAATTAACAAATTTAGACTCTGAGGACTCTAAGTACTGTTTTTGGAGTTTTTAACTTTTTGACAGCAAAAAATAAGCTAAGACAATGAGCTTGAAAATGAAATTAAAGACTTAAACTATATTAAGCTATATAAAAACTTAAATCCTACTGAATTTGATAAGCAAATCCTAAAATACTTACTGAATTAGCTAAGAACACGTCAGTAACTCCAACTTTAGGTTAGTACTGCTAGTGTAAAAAGTTCAGCAGTACTTTCACTTGAAAGTACTGCTGGTGCAATTTTGACTTTTGAAAACAAAAATAAGCAATGAAATAAGCTAGAAAATGACAACTAAAACTAAATTCTTAATAAGCTAAAGCTAAACTTAATCCTACTGAAATTAAAGCTAACAGTACTAACTTATGGTTAGTACTGCTAGTGTAAAGGCTCAGCAGTACTAACTGATGTTAGTACTGCTAGTGCAATTTTGAGATTGCACTAAACCAAACCACTAAAGAGCAAGCGTCCTTTGTCATTATGACAGAGTTTGAGAAAAGCTTTTTAAGAGAAATCTAATGAACAAGTGCTAAATACCAGATAAAAACTAGCTTAAAACGAACTTAACAATCATGATTAAACAACTGAATAAGCAAAATTCTAAAATCTTAACTAATTAAACTAATGTTTTTGGATTTTATGAGTTTTTATGACAGAAATTGATAACTAAAGATCTATAACTATTTAAGCAAAAACAGATGAAATCATATAACTAAATAGCACTAGAAGAGAAATTTGAACACTAACAAGCAAATAGAATAAGCAAATAAACAGATCTAAACATAGCAAGCAATAATATCAAAATTTAAAACTAGAATTTAAAGGTGAATGAAAGAGAAACTTACAAACTCCCTAGCTAAACATGAAGGAACCAATACAAAGGCTGCTACATCAGCTCCTAGCTTATGAATAAGCTAGAGTATAAGTCCTTGGGATCTCTTCCAAGGTAAGATCCCCTTCCAAAAGCTTAGATACAATAAGATCCATAATAGGTTTTAAAACTGATATAAGTTACAGATAAGGTTATACTGAATTCCTGAATTCAAACAGCTCTATTTCAGCTTATAGACTGAAAGAGCTTAATATGAGCTTATTAGCTTATTGAGACAAAATGGCTTATTAAGAGAGCTTAAAGGTTGAAAATAAGAAGAGCTTATGACAAATTAAAACTGAATTTCATTAATTGAAAACTGAATTACATTACTAGAAAAGGAAAATTACATTTAAGGAAAAATACGAATTTAAGCTACTAAACATTACTAAAAACTAGATTAAAAAGAAAAATTCAAGACTCCTTGTGTGTGTGAGAATGAGGCCTATTTATAGTGCCAAGCTGAAGCTTCTAGGACCTCTTGCCTTGCTCTCCAAACCTTCAATCTCTGCCATTCATTTCTTCAATCATTTGATCTATGTTGTGGGACGTTGGATCAATTTGTGGACACCTGAGGATTGCCAGGCTGGCATTCTTTGATGTGACGTTTGTGTTAGTTTTGTGAGTGAGTTTAGCACAAAACCCACATAAATTTGTGCTTCTTTCATTGATTGATGTGGCATTGAGCTTGAGCTAGGATAAGTATCCCCTTGATTAGACTAAATTATCCCTGCCATCTTGTAAGAGAGACCTTGAATTGTCTTCCGTACCCTTTAATTTTCATTTGCCCCTTGTTTTACCATGGGGGTGAAAACGGAGGAGACGATGAATAGTAAAAGGATTTCCCGCCTATTTTTCGACAGTTAAAACTGTTGATCTTTGGGAAGATTGCACTTTTGGTCCTTGTCTTTCTTTTCTCTCTCTCAAGTTATAAATAACTTTCGCGAAATGCAAGAATGGCCCTTGGAGAAGAAAATTAGCTAAGGTTTTGGGCTTTGGGGCTTTGGCTTTGTACTCTTCTGATTCTCGTGTCCGTGTTTGCTCGCTTTTGACTATTTTCTTGTGATTTTTGACTTATCCGTACCTGCACACACAAAACACAAATACAAGCATATTTTTGCCATTTTTGGTCTATTTTGGGTTTAATTGGGTTATTTTAAGTATAAATGGATAAGTGTATTTTACCACATATCATCGCTTACGAATATCTGCTCACTTCCAAACCAATGAGGGAAAATGATGCTCATAGGAGAAGTTGAGAAGCTACATGACCGGAAGAAAGTCACCCACATGTAGTTACACCCTCTCTATTATCTTTCTGATTCGTAGATGGTAGATTTACTTACCGCTATTCTGGCAAGCAAACTTCATAAGGTAATGGAACTCCGATGAAGGACATGAGTACGGCCTAACAATCCCGAAACTGACAGGGTCAAAGTAGAAAGGAACTATCCAAACCTTGGAAGATATGTTTACGTACGCCTTAACGGTTAGATTTTGGAAAGAATTGGGATAAGACATTTGCGTTAGTAGAGTTCTCGTACAACAACAGTTATCATACCAGCATAAAGGCTGCACCCTTTGAGGCACTGTATGGGTGAAAGTGCCGATCACCCGTGTGTTGGGCAGAAGTTGGAGATGCTCAGCTTACAGGTCCTGCAATAATTCATGAAACCACCGAGAGGATTGTCCAAATCAAAAATCAAATCTAGGCCGCCTCGTAGAACCGACCAAAAGAGCAATGCAAACATAGACGTAAACCAATGTGATAAATTCAAGTTAAAACTAAAACACTTAGCTCTTGGGACGACCTCGTATTTACCAATCCTACACTATACACGATCAGGATCTCTGCCCGTTAATGCGTTGTAGACCATAGGTAGTCGAGTTTTATAAATTTAAAACTTGAAATTTAATTTAAACAATTATACGCATCAGTTCTACAGTAGGCATCTTATGTTTTGGAGCTGAGAACTCGATTATTCTCTAAGTAAAGGTGATTTTAAGCCTTCTTTAAAAGGATTCTTCAACTTAGCATCATCTACCTTCGTTCCTACCACAATGTTGTGATCGTGCGTATTCCCACCGCTGGTTTCATTGTCATTGTCGAAGTCTAAACGTATTGGTGCAATGAAATTTTGCGCATTGTGTTCCTTGATTAGTGACCAGTGGGCGGACACTTGCCCCTCTATCTCTTCTCTGGTGGCCGGAGGGGTCTCACCATCACCCCTTGACCCCTCCCGTAATTGGCATGTCATATATAACACCCCGCATTTTCAGGTCATATTCCGATCTCGATAATTCCATAATATAATTATTCTTTAACATAGTGGACATTTTGTGTATGTTTTAATATCCAATGCCTATACGAACCCATATGTTTCACGAATTTAACCAAGACGATCTTAGGCGTGACTAATAAATTACTAAAGTATAAGGCAAATTATATTTGCTCTACGCTCATTAAGACTTTTCATGAACACGTCACGCTTGTTGATTGAATTATGTGCGCGGCAAGGAGAGTGTCAATAGAGTCCATGTAATCAAAGTATTAAAAATGAAAATCTATGTGCTCCTGTGATTTAGCAAAATAAAACGTGTACACCTTGTTCCCAACTCTTCAAACCTTATATTTCAATTAGATGGAAGAGCACATAAACCCATAACCCATTAAATCTTAAATCCATTAAACCCTAAAACCCATTAACCATTGGACAAAGCCTTTAACCCTTTTTTTTATAAATCATGTACACTTCTATATCATAGATTATGTCGACTGTTCTCATGCTATTAGAAGACCCATACACGTTTTCCCCTTGTTTTAATTTTAGATAATATACAAGAAAAGTCCTAGTCCTAATATAACTCTTAATACCCCATAAAAAGCCCATCATATTTTTATATAAACCAACAACTCATGACTTCTAGCTTTCCCTAATTCTCGGTTTTGCTTCCAAGGGATGCACAGTATCACGCTTTAAAACCCTGTGCATTGACTGTGTTTAAACCAAGAAAATCTTTGCCATATATGGGATAACAAAAGAACGTGATACATAAATGTGATACTAGGCAGACCAAGTTATTCAATTACTTATGGACCTTACTCATCTCTTGCAACTCAGTAAAGAAGAGCACAAGGAAACACTACACTACACTACCAGGTTCATAACCATATCTCCTTCACCATTGTCTCTTATCCTTTTAATCTCAGCTGTTCGAGACTCATTCAACCCACAAAGTTCACACCGCCATCTTCCTCCTAAACCCTAAACTCCAAGAAAAACCCTAAATAGGTTTTCTTTGGGTTCATTTTTCCTGTTAGAAGACACGACAAGGCAGTGAGCGGGATTGAGTGTTCGTGAGTCTAAGGGGGGTGCAATCAGTCGCGGCTAATATTGGTTGGGTTCGAATTGGTTGTTAAGCACAATTAGGTTTTTCTTTCGGTTGAAACTAGGGTTTTCGTTGATTAACTTTGGGACATACTCTCCGTCACGTTTTCTGTAAGTCCACGCCTTCATCCTCCATGTTTTATATTGCCTATGTTCGTCCTAGTGTGCTTGAAATCGGTTAAAAACAAAGTTCGTTTTTATTGTCTTCTGATATGGGTCGAACACAATGAAACCCATAAAATATATTATATGATTAATAAAAATTAGTTGTATAGACTCTTTTGAAAACTAAAGGTATACTTGTTAAGATTAGTGAGTGCATAATTAAATCAAACACCTATTTTTAAACTACTGGTGAACATCATGTGGGGAAACCACCTTAAGTTGCCAAGTTTTTTTACAAGGGCCTTGATTTCTATAAGTGCAGATATAAAGTGTAAAAACCCACCCATTAGTAGCTTAGACGCGTTAGTTAAATAAAAGGAAAACGTATATGTATTGTTAGTGTAAATGAAGCTATTTTAAAGCACGGCCCACATCAACAACTTTGAGTGTACCATCCGACCTCTAGACATCAATATAGAGTCTGACCTTGTATGTCACGTAAGAAGGACCTAGGATACTTCGTTTTTCCCCCGGAGTCACCAAATTTCGTCAAGTAAATAAAAAGATATGAGGACCCAAAGTTAGTACTGTTGTCACGCAGTTAATACTGCTGACAGACAGTTCGACACCCCTTACTTTAAGCCTTGTTCTGACTCACTTAGGCTTAGACATAGAGATAACAAGTAGGGGCATTTTATAGTCATCATAGTAAGCTGCATTTAGGAATTCGACTCATCAAAAATACTTAAGAAACGAACTCACAACGAAGGTCTAAAGTTAGTATTGCTGCCAAACAGTTAATACTGTTGGCACGCAGTTAATACTGCCGACCGCGAGTTCGACACCCCTTACTTTGGCCTCATTTTTGACCCACATAACGACCCCGACTGTCCAAACTTATAAAAGAGAAATTAAAGAAGGCATGACCTAGTTTTCAAAGGTATGCTTGGTTTGTCATAATATGGAGTAACGAAATAGAAAATCTAACATAAAGTTAGTACTGCTGACCGCGTGTCAACAGTCTAAATGGTTTAAGACTGTTGGCAGTCGCAATACCTCCCATTTGGCCACGTTTTTGACCCTTTAAATGACATTTTTGGATAAAACCTAAATAATGAAAGTTGTAGACGACACGGCCTAGTTTTCAAAAACAATTCTTGGTTTATAATTTTATTAAGTAACGAGTCCAGAAATTGATTGCAAAACTCAACGTTCGTTCCAAAATTTTATAAATAAAAACTTAAGTATTAACACTTTTAAATTCATTTTGTCACAACTTTGTCCACTTATTTGACACGTTTAGAGACCAAACTAAGTGTCGATTAAATTAACTATGAAAGTACTTGCGACCTAGTTTCTAATTTGTCCGATATTGTAATATACACATTTAATGGTAAGAGACTATGACCCGATACATGTGGCCAATTTTCATGAATAACCACACTTTAAACAAGTAATATTTCTAAAACTCAAGCACAATACCAAAGACAAGATTTCATATGTTGTAGTATATTACATGATTAGTAATACTCGTATTATTATTTAGGTAGCGGATAGAGTTTGCATTATTTTCGCGAGCATCATTACCGTGCTCGCTTCATAATCGTTGCTACCTCATTATATGATTAAGGTGAGTTTATAGTCCCCACTTTTATACTTTTTCAATCATTTATCAAATCTCGGGGATGAGATCATGTTTGTTTTACAAATGGATGCAAGTACATTTTAAATTCAAATATTACGAGTTTGCCTAAGTAGCTATAACTCACTATGCCCATCAACATGAACTGTTAATTGCATATATGTAAATTGTTAATTTTATTATGTGAGCGCGAATGTTATGAATAGATCTATTTGGGAATTAACATCCCCGTTCGGGCAAGTAGCGCTTGCTAGTATTCTGGTTAAACGGAACGACGAACGCATACCATGTTGAAATCATAGATGTTACGGGTTGAACATCTACATTGGGCATATCATTTATATGTAGTTGATACATACATTGTTAAGCTTCAGTGACATTAGCTTAGTGCATTTCGTAATACATTTTTGTGATATTGTAATTGCTACTCTATTGCAGGGAAATCTTGCTATCCACTTTATTAAATTTATAAACTTATAAATTCACCAATATTATTGTTGACATTTTAAAACATGTTTTCTTAGGTACATAAGTGTTAGGTGCTTACTTGATGTGCATTGGAGTCCAAATAATACAAGATTACTTTTCAAACGACACTTAGAGGTCGTTCTCTCATAACTGGTGCAATGGTATTATGAAGTAACGCTCCCGGAACATCATTTCCGCTGCGACCCATTTTGGGGGTGTTACACTTACAACAATCACCAAGATCTAACTATTACATAACTTTACAAGATTTACAAATGATTTACAAGTTATGATGTGGATGCAAATAATAAAAACGTTCAATGTAAAATTAAAAAGTATGAGTAGGGCGTTTACGGTTTGATAACATGATATTAAAATCCATATATTAAGAGGTTCAAATTAAGAGGTTCAAAATATAAAAACGTGTTTATGGTTTTATATTTTGTATTTACGTTTAATTAAACCTCTTACTTCGTTGACTCAGAAAAATAAAAAGTATGAGTAGGGCGTGGAACAGGAAGAAGCTTTCCAAACTTTGAAGAATAATTTGTGTGATGCATCGAATCAGGGACTAGGTTGTGTACTCATGCAAAGAGGCAAGGTAATCGCCTATGCATCACGACAATTAAAGATCCATGAGAAGAATTCTACAATACACGACCTAGAATTGGGAGCAGTAGTGTTTGCTCTTAAGACTTGGAGGCATTACTTATACGGAACAAAGAGTGTCATATATACGGATCATAAGAGTCTTCAACACATATTCGATCAGAATGAGTTAAATATGCGCCAACAAAATGGATTGAATTGTTTAGTGATTTCGACAGTGAGATTCGTTACCATCCGAGAAAAGTAAATGTAGTGGCTGATGCATTAAATAGAAAGGAGAGAGTGAAACCAAGACGAGTACGCGCAATGTCCATGCTTATTAGTCAGTGTTAAGAACAAGATATTGGCTACTCCAGGTGAGGCGTCCAAGGTAGAGAAC
>BQNB010089970.1:0-27269 GCA_026074375.1 Tanacetum coccineum
CATTTTGATGCGATATGATAAAATTATTTTGATACATGATGAAAACATCGTTGTTATACGATTATCTTCGAAACTTTTTCTCAACTTTACTTTTCATATTTTGATTATGTTGATTCGTCGTAGTTTGTCGATCCCATTGGGTGATCTATTGTTCGACTCCGAATTCAAATATTTTTCCATCGCTTTTGAATCGCATATGTTGTTTCGTAACCTATTGTTTTAAAATTTTCCAGTTGATGGGAGCGTGAGTTTTATATGTCATCCCACAAACCCTCATTGTTTTAGAAAACGACTATTAACTTATTTTTGCGTAACATGTCGTTTGGAAACGACTATTTTTGGAACTTTCGAATAAAGTTGGCGCTGTGTTTCGATTCTCTCGTATCGACCTCTACTTAGTAAGTCTTGAAACGTTTGGGTATGGATACCCATGATTTGATGTGTTCGAAAGAATGTTAAGTCATTGGGTATGGCTTTGTATTGGTGTTTGGAGAAATTAAAATGGTGTTTGGTTGGATTTTGAAATGGATTTTACGGCAGTTTGTAACCAGCAGGTTGTGGGGTTGATTGTGAATCATTTTTGGTCATAAGGTACCTGGGAAATCCAATATGGATGTGGGCATATGTCTTAAGTGTATGTGGTTCTTTGGATGGGGTCATATCTCCTCCGGATGAGTGAGATATCGTCATTTTTCTAAAACTAGTCAAATCTGGTATACCGTTGGGAAAAGGAGTATAACTCTATATTTTTGTAATAACTTTTCAAAAGAAAATTTAGGTACCTGTAAAAGGTTGTTAGGGCTATCACCTCCAATTGGTTTCACATCAAAAGCATCAATAAATTTTAAATTTCACTCATTTCGTAAACTACAAAAATTGTCAAAATTTCTTTGGGGACTGCTTTGGGATAGCAGCTTGTTGGATACGTTTCAAAATATTTTTGGTTTATGAAGACCTGGGAAATTATACTAGGAGATAGAGAAACTTCTTATGTACATGTAGGATTTTGGATGGAGTCATATCGACACCTGACGAATGAGTTGTCATCGAAATGGCAAAACTAGACGAAAAATGAGACCAGAATTTGAATGAGTAATAAGTTCGAAAACTTATATAGCAACACCTAAATATGTAACATTGTAAGTTCTAGATATTGAACAAACTTAGATTTGAGCGGTCGTTTCGGCTTTTGCGGACGCACAGTTTAGGAGATACACTCAGTTTAGTAGAGCGATAAAATTTTGGAAAATGGCGGCTTTGATAAATAGGAGTAAAATGGTAACTTTACCTTGGATACAAAATTTTCTGGGCAGTAGGCCCTATGTTTCTAGAAATTAGACTCGAAATGCTTTCCGTAGACGAAAATCTCGTACTTTTATCAACCACGGACTAGTAAGTAGGAGGATTTCAAGATTTAGGTTTATTGGATTGAGGTTATTATTGCCTCATAGTTTTATCTTATCACCGACGTGGTGATTGTGCACTCTTTAGTTATTACTTTCAATTTAGAACTCTAGGAGAGTTCATGTATATGTAGTTTATGTATTAGAAACCTAGAATCATCATGATTAGATGTATCGGTCTTGGAAGCGAAAATTATAACTTTTGGGGGATTTTTGGTTGTGCGTATACTACCCCCATCATTGTTATTATTATGGTTATGAGATTATGATTATCTTTGATTATGAGTTTGTATGATTGTGAATGTTGGTGTTCTGAGTAGCCCTGTTATTAGATTGACTTAATCACGAGAGTGAAATGATTCCGGTTGGTGGATCTTTCGCACGCGTGTGATGCTTACTTGCTTGCATTATCCATGAGTAGGTATTATTTTTGAAACTTGCTGTGACCGTTGACCAAACTGTATTTAATGATGTATTGTGAATTGATGATTTTAAAATTAATGAGTATGTAAACAATTTCATAAACGTGTATGCAATGAGTATGTGACAAAGTATGAAACCAAGTTTGTAATCAACCATGTAATTGTGTTTGTAATGAATTGCAAAATCAATTATGTAAACCAAGTGTGTAGAATAGTATTGTAAAGATATTGTAAATGAATATGTAAACAAGTTGTATTTAGCATGTATTCTCCCCCGAGATTTGTAAAGTAAATGTAAAGCAAGTGAAAGAGGGGCTATAAACTCACATCGATGTTGTAGAATGATTGACGGGAATGCGCATATTAAGCGCCAGACAAAACGGAAACTGGAACGGCTCGACCAAGAAGATGCAGCTGATCCTAACGGTCTAGCCTAGGATGATATACTTGGGTTTCCCGATGAATGAGTACATCAACGCGACACGTTGATTAAAGATTTAGATTTAAAGTTGGAATAGTTTGGTGGTTGGTTAAATAAATAAATCAAAAAGCATATGTAATTCATACGATGAATCATATCGCAGAGTATGTAATATATCCCGTATCTATTACATATGAAAATAAGTAATTATATAATTCATATGGTGAATTATATAATAAGACAAACAATCAGATGAATAATTTGAAGTATATAATACTTTACAAATATTGTTTAGGAAACGTGAGTAAATGATTAAACAAAATAGTTCGACACGTTTTAGAAAATCACCACTTAAATAAATAAAAAGTTTTTAGCATAAAAGTAATCGTACGTTTTAAAGTTACAAACCATGTACACTATGTTTTTAAAGCTTTTACAAAAGTTATGATGTTAAATTTCTAATTGACAATTATAAAATTATACAATAATATTTTATAATCTAGTATATTGTTTCCTTGATGGTTTGCTAAATTGTTATCCCATTTGTAAAAGTATAGTTCCCGTTTGTTTATCCGGTTATTGAAATATTACAAATTAACAATCTTAGAAATATATAATGGAACTAACAATTTACACATTTATTTAACCTTTTAAACCACCATTCGATCCAGTTTATAATTTATAAATCTTGGTATATTTTTATTAGTCAATTTGTATTAACCCAACACACCCTTACTTGGTCATACCAAAACCAAACACACCCTTATGTGGCACTGTTGTCCCCACAAACACCCCGGTTTGGGTGTAAATCCAAACCAACCACCCCTTTGCGGGATTTTTTACATGGAGCCAAACAGCCCCTTCGGCTGTTAAATCATAGCAAACAAACGCCCCTTTGGGGGCTGCTGTCCACAGTATCAAACGCACCCTTGGTGCGGATATGAATGCCAAACGCACCCTTGTTGCATTCTGATAAACCCAATGCACCATTGCTGGTATTTTCATTTAAAACCAAACGCCCTTGTTGCGTCTTTTAAAACCGAACGAACACCCCTAGCTGTTAATCCGCTACACCAAACGCACCCCTTCTATGAAAAACCCAACACCCCCTGTTGGTGCTCCCTAAGTCAAACGCACCCTTCCTGGTGGTTTAATTAACCCACACGCACCCACCCTAGTCGGCTAAGAATGGAACCAACGCACCCTTGTGGGTGGTATGTCAAACCAACCTCACTCCTTTTGGGGCTGCCATCAAACTCAACGCATCCTATTCTTGCGAAACAACAAACCAACACACCTCTTGGTGTTATAAACTCCAAACGCACCCTAATCCGTGGGAACCATATAAACAACCACACCCTATTCTTGGCTTGCACCGAGCATCAAACGCACCCTATGTGGTGCGGCAATGAAAAACCAAACGCACACTCGTGCGTTACACAGCCGACCCGACGCACCCTTAGGTTGATTACACCAAACCACACGCACCCTTCGTGGTGCCGAATCGAACCCAACCAAACAAACACCCTTCGTGGGTTAAAGACAGAACCGAACACACCCTCATGGAGAGAGTGACGAGGTGATAGAGATGGTTGTGGAGGTTGCGGCGGCGGTGTGGCAAGTGGTGATGATGATGATGATGTATGGTGTTGATAATAGATTCGGTGGTGATGTGGATGATGGTGGAGGGTGGCGTGGCTCGGCTGGAGTGGCCGGAAGTATCGCCGGATAATGGCCTGGAAAAAAAAGGGAGGCGCCGGATTCTTGTAGAGAGAGAGGGAGGATGTATAACATTTAGGTTTTATATATAAAAAATGAACCCTAATCTTCTATATTTATAACAAAAGAAAAGTTTCAAAAAAATGATAAGTGATTATTAGTTTAGGGTTTGTGTTGTAAATATTGTTTCAGGGACCAAAGGTGTAACTTTTGTAAATTAATGGTTCGGGTCTCGTTTAGGCCAATTAACTGATGAATTAAAATACGAAATTTGCGCCATCGTTTTCTAAATAATTTTTCCAACAAAATGAGTATCTATATGACTATAATTTTATAAATCTTTTATAAAATTTAAATAAAATGTTCATTATTTATTGCGTGTCTATGACATCTTGTGGTAAAAATGAACTTTAAATCAATATATTGCCATTTCCTAATAAACTTTTGAGTAACATGATAAATAAATTTATTAAATACCTTATTTATTAAAAAGTGATACTTGTTATAATTAAATAATTTTTTTTTTTTTTGTTGGTCGGTGGGGTATTTTTGTTGGACGTTTTGTATTTAACGCCGGTTTTAAATTTTCGAGGTGTCTTCTCGTTTTCGTTTCAAATAAGTTGGAAAAATAAACGTGTAAATGAGAGATGAGTAATAATAAATATGATTTGTTATTTAAATGTGTTTCAAAAATTTACCGGCTACGCGGTATTCGTTATTATGTGACCGTAAAAGGTCAAAAAGTCAAAAGTCAAGTCCGACCCAAAAAGTTAAAGAGTAAAGTAGTAATTTAAAATTCCGAAAATTGCCGGTTGTTACATTATTGGTCTATGAAGACCTGGTAAATTAGACTAGGAGGTAGAGAAACCTCTTAGGTACATGTAGGAATTCGGATGGAGTCATATCGACGCCCGACGAATGAGATATCGCCGAAATGGCAAAACTAGTCAAAATTGAGACAAAATTTGAATGAGTAATAAGTTCAAAAACTTATATAGCAACACCTAAATATGTAAAACTGTAAGCTTTAGATATTGAAAAAAACATAGATTTGAGCGGTCGTTTCGTTTTACGGACGCACGGTTTAGGAGATGCACTCAATTTAGTTTACGCATAAAAATTTTGGTAAAGGGCAGCCTTGATAGAGTAAGGGCAAAATGGTAATTTCACCTTGGACCCAAAACTTTCTGGGCAATGGGTCCTATGTTTCTGGAAATTAGACTCGAAATGCTTTTCGTAGACGAAAACCTCATACTTTTATCGTCCCCGTACTAGTAAGTAGGGAGATTTCAAGATTTAGGTTTATTGAATTGAGGTCATTGTTCCCTCAATTTATCTTATCACCGGCGTGGTGATTGCACATTTTTTTAGCTATTACTTTTACTTTAGAACTCTATGAGAGTTCATGTATATGTAGTTTATGTATTGGAACCTTAGAACCGTTACGGTTGGATATACTGGCTTTGAAAGCCAAGATGTATCCTTTTTGGAAGAAAAAAAAATTGGTATTATTGCTAATGTTATTCTCCGGAATTGCTATTACAATTGTTGTAATTGTTCTCGGTTATGAGTTAGGAGGAGGTGTCATTGTATAGGTTGTACTATGAGTGGGAGTTGGAGGTGTGCGTTAACACGAGGCATCCGCTTGTGAGAAAATTGATTTGACACCAGAGCTTTACGGTGCTTGAATTGGAAAATCTTTCATCATGTGTATGTTACTTGCTTGCATAGTCCATGAGTGGGTATTACTTTTGAAACTTGCTGTGACCCGTTGTCCAAACTGTCTTAATGATGTTTTTGTGAATCCGAATTTTTAAATGTGAATTGCAATATCGAATTTGTGTGTTGACATATGTCATTGCGCGAAGATATTGACTTATGTTGTATAAACTGATTGTGCAAACAATGGAAAAATGGGTTTTCAAATTTCATAAACTAACCCTATGGTGTCAAATAAATCCTTGTATCAAAAAATTTTAAAATAAAAATATTCTTTTTACATAATGTGTATGAATATTTTTTTAAATATAAGAATGGAAGGTGGTGCTATCTACTTTTCTCTCTTTTGAAATAATTAAATTTCTACTCTGGAAATATTTTTTTAGGAAATAACTTATGCGTGTAGCATATGAAAAAGAAACGTTTTTACGAGAATGGACATGATGTCGTTTGGTCCTCAATTATGCATAACCTGATCAACTATGCATAATTTAGGAAGAACCACGCTATGCCGGGTAAATCGTCACCCTTAAAACGCTTGGTAATTGAGATAAATGTTTAGGTCAAGCTTCCGGAAGGAGAAAATATTTTTACCCTGCTACGTATTTTATGCAAGTAACCTTACTCCCATTGACTGCATGGAGAGAGTCTCATGCGAGTCGTTATGACCGATTCATTTCGAAGCGGAAATACCTACGGTATTGTTTGGAACAAGTGTGTCTAGAAAGGGGTGAAAATTTAGCTAGTGGTAATGAAGATCGAGGGTTGTTATGAAGACGTGTCAAGACCAAGTATAGTCGGTGTGCTAGTAAGCGATGGTAGAATTGAGCTACCAAGGATGTGAACCTAATACCGACACTGAGAAGGGATCTTCTTGGAGTCGCAAGATTCTTAAGGTGGGTGGAAGCTGAGATGGTTAGTCCCGGGGTTGGAAATGAGAAATGGAGAAGACTTCTCCTACATTAGATGCGTGTTGCCTTTGATGTATCAACTGATGGCCGTGAAGAAGACTTCTTTCCTCGAAACGGAATGTAGTGGTAGTGTAGTTGCAAGTATACCTGATGTCGTCGAGGATCAAAATAAGGCACTAAGTGACACCTGACTTAAGGTTAGTGATCCTTACTCCTTGACGTAACGACTTAGTGTGCGTGTAAAAGAGCAAAAAGATTGGTGACTTTAGCCGAAGGGTAACATCCGTTCCCATCCTGGGGAACCAATCAAAGTAGCTAACGCCTTAAGCCGAACGGTATTGAATTAGGAATGTGCGTAGTTGTCTCAACTTGATTAGTTGAGTCATCTAGGATTGGATGCGATGTGTTAGGACCGAGTCGACTATGCTAGTCGCGGCGCGAGAACATTAAGATTTTTATTTTTTGTCGGACGAGCAGCTAGCCCATGATGCTTGATTGTTTCCTTAATAGTTTTCAATTTGCCTTTCGACAATATGTGTTTTTTAGTGGGGTTATCGCCGCCGAACTATGTGAAAAATGTGCTTTATGTGTTTTACTTGCTATGTGCTTTTGAATGGTAGTAAAGCGCTTATGTCGCTTTTGTGTAGCCGTGATGTGGCTTAGGACGTGAGGGAATGGGTATACTTACCCCAATGCAGACAAAGATTAATTTGAGTGGTGCGCAAGCCTGATAGTCCATTGTCAATTGTGGGTTGTTAACTCACAAGCATGACTATGGTTGGCAAAAATCTAACCGTGATTTAGTCGAGATCATTTCTAAAAAGCTTGGCCATTTGGCAAGCCGGGTATAATGAGCAATCTAAACGGTTGGGTATGAACCCGCATGATAAGCATAATCATTGCTGAGGCTTTCCAATAAGTGAGCACGGTTATTTTACTAGAACTTATAGAAAGCAAGCATGAATGTTGCTAAGCGTGATGATAAGCTAGGTAGAAATATAGAGTCATTTAAAAATGGCTAATAGGCAATTATGTGCTTAATTGAATATATGAATTTTTGTGCTATAATGCGTTTGATGGGGTCATATGTACTCCGGACCATTTTCGCAACCGGTGGTGCATCATTGAATGAGACCGGGAGGGTGATGTATGTTTTGGTTTTGGATATTGAAGAGTATTTTGGTTTTGAATATTGATGAGTATTTTGGTACGGATAATGATATAAATACATATCGGATTTGATTATTTACGCCTATTTTGGTTTTGATTAGCGACGTATGTTTTCGTTTTGCGAAAGGATGTGCGTTTATGTTCCGTTAAAATAATCACCAAACTAAGATTGGGTTGATCTTTCGTTTAAAAACGACGTGATTTAAGTTTTCCTCGGATGAAAATCCGTGGCATATTTTATCTCTTATAATGAGAGTAATTATAGATATTAAGAACAATATGATTCGGTTTTACCGGATATATCTCCGTGACGTATTTTGTCTCCTATAATAATAGCGATTGTAAAAATATTTTGATTTCGTTGATATGAACCACCATTTATTTTGAATGACTTTCCATCCGGAATAGTCAAGGCAATTGTTATATCGAATTGTTATTGTGTTTGGACACGTGAGACCGTCCAGTCATCAGGGAACCGTCTCGCCGTAGGAGAAACTAAGGCGAGTAAGAAAGGACGAGCACCGGGACGACACTCCCTTAAGGTGGGTGGAATGTAACAACCCGAGTTTTACGACGCGTATGACGATCGTGAGTTCGACGTCATAATTATTATTTTATAAAATCGTGTGAGCGAACGTCGACATTTAAAATTTTTATTTGTCGTAAATAATTATTTTCGTATTTTAATACGAACGAAAATTTGAAAATTTTATTTTTGACATTTCGCGAGTCACCGTTTGACCGCGTGTTCGTTAATCGTTTTAAGCATCGTAAAAATTTACGACGCGTCTCGTTATTATTTTTACGGTCATAAATTATTATTTTTTGAACATTTTCGTCCTTGTTAAGTTACAATTAAATTTAAAAAGAAATGCAAGGGTTTTTACACTAGTAAATAATTAACAAAAAAATGTATATGATGCATGCCTAGACCAACATAGCCGTCGGCTATGTGTTCACCCCACACTCAAACCATTTTTGTTCCCAAGGCAATCATGAACTTGTGCTTCCAAGGTTTTAAAGTCTTACACATACATAGTGCTCAAAAAGTGGTCTTCCCTCTTTGTTTTCTCTTATAACCGAACGGGTAAACACCCCTAGAACAAAAAAAATCCAAGCTTTGATCCAAGAATCTTGGCTAAACATCCATTAAATTAACATCCAAGATAGTGGGAGTGACTAGAAAATTTGTTTTCTTGTTCCCTTCCCTTCTTGTGTTCGAACCGAAACCCAAACACCACACTCTTTGGTGGTTTGATCATCCAACTATCCAAATATGTTTAGATGATTAAGATATGACTACCCATGAAGAAAAATAACACATGCATGAAGGTTATTGCATGCTTAGTTTTTTAATAAAATAGGAAGATTTTTATTGAAGTGGTGAGTTAAAACTAGTGTGGAAAATATAATAAGAGTTTTTGGTGAAGGATTTGGTTGGCAAAAAGCTACGGTTTTGGTTGTGGGTTCGGTTCGAAGTCGGCCAAAAACGAACAAGAAACACGTAGAGTCCGATCTATTTTTCCATTAGCTCATTTGAGCCTTTGTGAGTATTCTTTCACATTCATTTCGATTGTTTTACGATATGAATTGATTTCGATATATGCATGTGATGAACTTGGGGAAATCTTGCTTGAATGGGCTAGATAATGTTAACGATTGATTGAGTGGGTTAAGTATAAATTATGTGTCATATTAGATGTATTTTAGATGAGATTTTGGGTCAAAAACGGATTTTGGCGTGATTTGCAACAAGTGGGTTTGGTGCAGAAAGTTTGGCACGGTAAACGAGAATCGAGATTTTACAAAATCTGATTTTAGATTTTAAAATATAATAAAGCTTACTTAGACGATCGTTTTGATATAAGGTAGAGCTTCTAACTCCTAATAACGAAAAAGTTAGAGCGAAAACGAGATATATATTCGAAGTATAAAAATTCAGCACTTATTAAAAGTGGTAGTTGCTGTCAGGAATTTGAATGCTCGTTTTGAGCACTTTTGAGTCCGTTTCGGCCTTCCGGCGAAACACGAAAGTTGCTCGGAATGATGTTTTACTTTTCCGCGAGGCTCGCTGATCTTAAAATCGAGCAATAACGAGTCAAAGCCCATGGTCAAAGTCTGTATTTTTATTAAAAATAGTCAAAGTTCCTGCAGAAACTTGCAGGGGCATT
The DNA here is from genome assembly GCA_026074375.1 of Tanacetum coccineum. NCBI lineage: Eukaryota > Viridiplantae > Streptophyta > Magnoliopsida > Asterales > Asteraceae > Tanacetum > Tanacetum coccineum. Next base: position 9,937 of record BQNB010089970.1, read on the forward strand.
TTAGACATTTTCTGTCAAGTTTTGGGTCTCGGCTAAAACTAAAAAGTTGCTCGGAATATCGTTTCGCATAAAATCTCTTTTGAGTCCGGGTCATGAAAAGGTGATATAACGGGTCGTTTGGAGCAGGTCAGACTTAGTTAATAAATATGTATAAAAAGTCAAAGTCAATAAAAGTCCAACGTTGACCCTAGAAAGTCAACGGGTTAATACTAAACTTGTCGGATGTCGTGGAGATAATTGAACTCAATTATTACTACAAGTAAGATATTTTTAAAACTTAACAAATTATACGAATGAGGTAAATTCTAAAAATAGAAACTTTAGTAATAATCGAAAAATAATATCGATATGAGTAATTGATAATCACATTGAATGTCGAGGTTCGACAAGATGACTAAATATTATTATAAATATAAACGGATAACGAGACTTACTAAATATGGTAACTTTTCGAGAATAGTTACTTACCAAAACTAGAAAGTTTTCTAAAATAGAAAGTTTTCGATTAAGCCATGTGAGATACAAATAAAAGAATGATCGTAACCTAATATTGTGGGGTTTTAGGATCTAAGGCGCAACGGGATTTCATCAATGTTTATGAATATATATATATATATATATATATATATATATATATATTATTTATATATATATATATATGTATATATATGAGTTTGTTGATATGATGTACGCATCGTTGATTATACTTTTCAATATTGTAATCGAGCGACATAAATTATAGGTCGTGATCGCGTTTGCGGATTTTCGTGCTAGACTTCATTGTTTGATCATCGGCTTTTGACCAAGGTGAGTTCATAGCCTCGCTTTTTTAAGTGTTTTAAATGTTTTTAAACCCGCGAGGGGGATACTTGCTTGTTTTGAAAATGAGAACGCAATGTGTTTTGCTATTGAGTATATGCCTTTTACTGTGTGACCGTTAATTGCCTTGTTGACGGTGAACGCTAATGCATTAAATAGATCTATTGGGTTTGACAACCCTGTCCGGGGTTTGAATCCGAAGGTGAGCACCCTGTAACAGACATTTTGTAGTTAGTAATGGGAGAAGGGGCATACTTCTCGGACATTATTTCGTCCTGCGGGATGAATGTGTTAAGTGTCGGTACATGGGCTCATTTAGTTGGAAATCACTATTTTTATAACTTGTCTTACGAGCAATGTTATACGTTTTGTTGAACCAAATATGCGTTCTAACTGTTAATTATAAACTCTATGACTTCACTCAGCGTTTTGTTGACGTTTTTAAGCATGTATCTCAGGTTAGGTATTGATGGTGGCTTGGACGGGACAGAACGCGGATATCAAGGACGGTGCCTCGGTGAAGTAGTGTCATAAACTAAATAAATGTTTTAAAAATAAAGTCGTGTTGTGACTTTTAGAAATAAATTTCTATGTTAGTTTTAGGACCTATGCAATTCTGATCTTTCTAATAAATTAAATTGTGTTTTATAAACGTATCTTTGAACGTTTACTGGGACTCGTGTGCATGTATTATGAAGTAGCACCCCAATCGTTGTATTCCGCTGCGTATCGCATTTTAGGGGTGTTACACTAACTAACTCTATGCTTAAGCCTTTCGTAAGCGGATCCGTGATGTTATCCATTGACTTTACGTAGTCAAACGTGATAACTCTATTTGAGAGTAGTTGTCGCACCAATCACCATCTATGATGAATATGTCTCGACTTACCGTTGTTCGTTGTGATATGAGCTCTGTCAAAATTCAATTGACTATCACACTTTATGGCCGTTACCAGTTTACGCCATCTTGGTATGTCCTTTACAAATTAACGTAAACATCCCACATATTCTATAAATTTATCTTAAATGATAGATTCAGATTTCATCATAGATTTAGCTATAAGCGTCTGTTTGAAATACTTTCAAGATTTCTAAGACATAGCTTCCCACTTAGCGTAAATACATCCGCTCTAGTGGATCTAGATTCTTATATATATAGGAATCCGTATTTGCATTACACTATCATTCGATAGCAGCCGGATATCTTCCATAATGCAATCATAGTACTCATGTAATACTTATTCAAATGGTCCCCACTTGAATTACTGGTATATCTAATTAACCTGACTATAAGTTCTAAATCAGGTCAGACGCACGTCATAAAACACATAAGATGCCCAATATTCTTTGAGTATTCAAAATGGGCAACACCTTTAGATTAAAAGATGTCATTGAATTCTAGCTAGGCCGGAATCCCCCACATTGAACCTCTCAAGAATATTGTCCTTATAATGTTTTTGACTTTAAAACAAATCCATATTGGTTCACATGACCTTAGTTCCAAGAACCATATTCAACAACTAATGAAGTTCATGTCAATCTTGACTCCAACATGTCATTAGTGGATTTGTTTATCTTCTTATCACTTCAAGTGATAATTATACCATCTATGTATAAACACAAGAGTACCATATTCTATTATCGATTCCAATACATCCATTATTTTCAAATCCACATTCATACATGATTTGGTGAAAATTAATTGTCCTTGTTGGGAGGCTTTTTTGAGTCATATAATGATTAACAAGCCTACAAAAACTTGCTTATAATCCAAGAGCCATGAAACTCTCAGGTTGGTTCATATATAGTACATTTTCTAAATCCCCGTTTAGAAATGTTATTTTCATATCCATTTGATGAACTTCCAATTTTCCTAATGCGACAATAGCAAGTACCATTCTAATCGTGGTTATTCGCGTAACAGGCAAATAAGTCTCAAAGAAATCTAGACCTTCGCGTTGTCTAAATCCTTTGATCACCACTCTTGCTTTGTACTTGTCAATGGTGCCATCAGCTTTCATCTTCTTCTTGAAGATCAATTTATAGCCTAGTGATTTACAATCCGAAAGTAAATCCACGAGCTCCCAAGTATGATTTTGTAAAATAGAATCTATTTCACTTTTAATGGCTTCTTTCCATTGAGCCCTTCTGAGGAAGTTATTGCTTCTCATCAAGAAGTAGGTTCTCGGTACTTACCCTTTAGCTTCTTCTAGGTTCAGCCTCTTCTTCCTTGGTTGATCTTATATCTCATCTTGGAGATCATTATCATCTCGTTGTCTCTGATCTTGGACAACTTCGTCATCTATTCTAGATGATCTATACTTTCAAAGAAGGAAGCACTTCTTTATTCCATTATCGTATCCTGTGTAGATCAACATACACAAAGAAACCATAAACACTACTGTTATGAGCATATACTACGAATATGCAATTTATAGTTTCAGGTCAAATCTTTTGAACCTTGGGGTTCAATACAAATATCTTAGCTAGATATCCCCCCACATCTGTAAATACTTATAACATAATTTTCTTCTCGTTCATAGTTCATAAGAACTATCTTATTTTTTTTACAAGGGATCTTATCTGAAAGATATGTAGCCGATATAATCGCTTTCTGTCACACCCCAAACGGGGCCTAGTCGGAAACACGTGTCCAAGGGCGTGACGTCATAATATACATCACACAAGATACGAAGAACGATCTCTAAGGGTATGTTTAAAGATCCAACATCGTTGCATAAATTAAAATAGTTAAAGTTTTACATAGGCCCAAAGATAATATGCGGAAGCGAATAGAAGGTTTTAAAGTTTGACAACGATGTTAATATAGATAATAATAATTCTTGAAAATCGGTCCAATGCAAGGCAATACTATAAAGCAAGCAAAAACATCCACCGCTAAGCACCTGAGAAAAACATGTTAAAACGTCAACATAAAGTTGGTGAATTCATATGTTTGCATTTAATATTAAAAGTGGACCACAAGTTCACAGTACGCACGTGACAATTATAGGAGATTGATGTGTTGTCGTGTAGGGTCAATTATTGGATTATCAAGTTTTACATTTATATTTAGCCGACAAACCTAAAATAACACTTTAACGAGTAGTGTACCCGGTCAAGATGGAGTTCGCGGTAAGTAGGGTGTCGAACACTAAGAGTGGAACATTAATCCTATATTCTATCAGTATTTTAATTAGTCTATTTATTGTTTAAACATATGCTTTGTACGTTGTCTAATGATATGAGGGTTTTCAGCCTGAGAGACTGTCACAGGTTTGGTGGAAACAAATATCAATTCAATAAAAAATAAACATAAAAGAAGAAGATTAAAAGATAGAAAAGCGGTACAAGTCAAATGATAGAAAACTGTATTAGCCATATTAAACCCGGTTCAATGCTGGTTTGTTTGTTTTAGTGCAATGATTTACTTATCTCGAAGCGGCATATCATTCTTAAGACTTAGGCGGGACATCATCCTAAGATCTAGACACGATTAATCCTGTCACAATTAACGCATCCGCATAAAGCATCCTTTAGTTTAATTATAATCTATCTTAGAGAATTAAAGCAGTGGTGATCCTGTTAAAACCCTAGCCCAACGGGACTTTACCCACTTATTGTTTAACGATGTTTTATACACTGGTAGTCTACTATTCCAATCTTTATCAGTAAATTAAGAGCATGATTCCTGAAACATAAACGGGTCACCTACCGGTTCAACTAAGCTCATAATTCAAAGACAAAGACAGAACGTTATTTGTGATCCTATTGGTCCAGTAATATGAAACACGATATGGAGAGCTATCCCGGTATCTAGATTACTTGGTCCGTATCACTAGATCCAATTGAATGATAGGTCGCATATTTAAACACATAAACAAGTATGAGGTGATTAACATAATTAAACAATCAACGATAAATTAAGAAATCGATTTTAAAACAAACCAAACATTGAACTTTCATTAAGATGGCTAATACCCGAGGGTATTAGCCCACAACCATTGTAATTATACAAGCGTAATCAAACAATTAAAATCGAACGATTAAGAGAGTAAAAATTACACGATGTCTTCTATGGATTCGTGATCAATGCTTGACCTTGGTGGCTGATATTCTCTTCTAAAATTAGTCTTTAATGAGTATGGTATAAAGAATATGATATTGCACACTGAAAACTCGTTTTTGAGTCTTCTATTTATAGTGTCTAAAAAAGACTCGATACGCCGTATCCAGCAAGGTCGATACGGCGTATTGGGCTGGATTCCTTGGAGTGCGCGCTACGTTCGTAATAAATCATTGATATCATTTCTAATTTACTTGATTTACTGTATCTTCGAATAGTTATCTTTATGGATACGGCGTATGTAGACAGAGTGAATACGCCGTATTGAGAATTGGTCAAACGCGTTTTCTTGTGAAGTCTTGACGCTGATACGCCGTATCTCCTTTTGTTGGATACGACGTATTAATCTCAAGTGAGAACACGCGTCCACCACGTCCGAATGAATGAATCAGATTAAAAGTAAAAATAGTGATGACAGTTAGGCGGGTGGACCACAAAGTCAGATCAGTCAGAAGACGAGAGGTCAAGAAGAGTCCACGTATCACACGCTTCACCTAACATGTACAACAAAACGTCACGGAAAGGTTAACCGCGGAAGATAATGTGACTATCAAGAAACCTTAATCTAGTAACATTTGTTACAAGCAAGCAGAGCCGTACTTAACAAATAAACTAGACTGGGGGGACTTGATGACGTATAATAGGCATGCCAGGCCTCCGGGCCTGGGCCGCACCATTACAATGGGCTCCGGACCCAACTAAACAAATAAGCAGGCCAAAACTAAGCCCGAGATCGCACTGGCACGGCCCGGACATAGCAAGGCGGACGCGGAAGGGAATCTGTGTCTGTAGTCACGATTATCGCGGATCCTTGCCCGACAAGGGTCCCACTCTGGTCACTACAACTATAAGCGAAATACTATGAAACCCTAGTACCAGGCCTCCCTATAAATAGGAGCCCTCTGACACACCACAAGGTACACAATTCTCTGACACTCTTCATCACACACACATTATCTGACAACATGAATACTTACTCTTACGCCGAGGTCCAATCGTGGGGTCCGTCCCCACGGTAAGACTAACGGTTTCTTCTTATTTGTACAGGATTCCATATACCTCACTTGCTCTAGTACAAGATCCAATCCACTAATAGCTCATTGGCCCAGACCAGTAAGCCCTATTTTATCCACTCCGTACCCCAACACTTATTTTGTACTAACAAATACCTTGTTTATCAGGGCAAAGGGAAGTCTGGTTTCTATGCGAAACGTTCTTAAGAAGCAATTATGATTACCCTAAATAAATTTAATTTTGTAGATAGTGATGTAGTTTTAATAGGCGTAAAATTTAACAAACAAAAAAAAGAACGTATAAATCTAATCGACTCAGCCCGTGCTAGTTAGGCCCAATAGTAGCCCACTTCTAGTTCAATTTTACTACATTTCTTCAACTTAATACAAAACAGACTTGAACTAGCTCAATTTGTTTGTTTTCTTTTATTGTTGAGAGAAGTGCAAAAATCATCCATGTGGTTTGTCAAAAAACCGTCTCACGTCCCTCGTTAAATAATTGTCCAAAACGCATCCCTTCGTCAATGTTTTGGGACACGATACATCCCTTGGACTAACGGTGCAAAAAAAATTTCCGTTAAGTATTAACGAGCGTCTAATTTTTAACGGTGCAACTATATAGGAAGGTATTGTTGTCTTTTTGCTGCCACAGGGATGATTTTTGCACTTCTCTCTTAAAAAAAAGTTTTTGTTTGTTTTTTAATTAAAAAAAACAACTTTTTTACATCATTATTCGTAAAAAAATTTATTTTTTCATATCATCATTATTTAATAATAATAATATTTATTATTATTTATTATTTGTTATTATTATTATTTATTAATATTATTATTTTGTTATTATTATTATTGTTGTTGTTATTTTTATATTATTATTATTATAGTATTATTTATTTAATATTTATTATTATTATTATTTATAAATATTATTTATTATTATTATTATTATTATTATTATTATTTATTAATATTATTATAGATATTATTTATTAATATTATTTTATTAATATTAATTTATTGTTATTATTATTATTTGTTAATATTATTATCAGTATTATTATTTATTAATATTATTATTTATTATTATTATTATTATTTATTATTATTATTATTATTTTATTATTATTGTGTGTTATTTTATTATTATTTTCTTATAATAATTATTATTAATATTACTATTTATTATTATTATTATTTATATTATTTTAATTATTATTATATTAATTTTTTTAGTTTTGGTAAAAAGATTGAATTACATTACGTTGCGAGTCAACCAAACACATCGATAGATTTTATCAATTACAATTACAACACATTACAATTATAACACATTCCAATTCATTGAATTACAATTACATCAAATTACAATTCCTTCTGAAGATTACAATTCCTTCAAAAACATTTTGTGAACCAAACGGCCCCTTAATCAATTGTTTTTGTATTTTTTTTCTTTCTAAAAACGCATGAATACAATAGATAGTTTAGGCACATAGCAATGTTTTGCTAACACATGTTTTTTCAATTCTTTTTAATCTTTGTTTGTGATTTACTAATAACCATTTTCGCTTTTGCGGTCTATCATTTTGTACTTCTTTGTAATTTTTTAAAAAGTTTTTTAGAAATTCAAATTAATAAAGGTATTGGAAATCACAAAATATCACAAAGTTCTTATGTGCTGTATATAATTTACGGTATATGATTAAAAAGTTGTGACCATCTATGTAGTCTCAATCAATCTTAGAAAACATCATCAAATCTCTTAATATAATCTTTATTTTTTATAAACTATAGAAAGATGCACGGCTGCAGAAATGTGAAGGTTAATGAAATCCAAACAAACTCTCGTAGACCAAAATTTTTTCCCCGAATATGAATCTCTATTTCCTAATTGTGAAAGATTTTTTCTTGACTTACTATGTCATGCCTATTTTATTGTAGCATGACATGAACCACGTGCCACACAAACAACGGCAACTTGAAATAAAACAAGCCAGTTATGTTGGTCTTTGCAACAATCGTTGTGTGCTAAGATGGGAGCCACAACTAATTTATTATTGAGTAATCACAGTTTTTTGTTGAAAGGAATGCACATTTCAGTAGTCACAGTTTTTACTGACAATAAAATGTCATGCCTCGTCGAATACTTATTACTTTTGTTATCAAATAAAAGAAATATTATCACTTTTGAATAGTGACAAATTTATTAGCAGATAGGTCATCATACAAGCAGCTATAATTGGGCAGGAATTCTAAACCAATCAAGCATAACTTGTTCCTTTAGTTTACAAAAGGATTAGAAACAATACAATCACCACTACAAAAACGATATCAACTATGTCTCAAGATAGAATACTGACCAAAAGAGCTAAATCTTACAATAATACACATTCATCTTTTATGTTTAGCTTTCATATATCCATAATACCAGTTTGAGTAAAACAAAACCCCGATGTTTCTACCTTAGCAACTCAACTGCATCCAACATCATACTGTTCTATTTCTTAAGTCTGAGAGTCTTAAGATTCCTAAAAGTCGTTTGACCCGTGGGAACCTCTTTTACTAACAAGGGGGTTCCCATAAACGCCATCATCGATGGTTGTGTTTTCATGTATTCTTCCAGCTGAAATCCCACAAAACTACATATTAGTTTAGACGTCCCGGGAACAAGTGAAATTTCATGCTATAAAAGATAAAAAAAAATGCCATACTTGCTCTGTAGCCATGTTTTCAAAACCAAATTTTCTTTCCACATGCTTTCAGCATCGACAGAGGCTGGGATAACAATCTTTTGCATGCACAAGTAAGATAGAAGCTTCTCGATACATTTAAAGAGTACACTGAAGTAACCCTGGAAATGTAGCCACATAGTAGGATCACCAAATAGTATAAAAAATTTCTAAAATTTCAAATATTTTTAGTATCGACAAATTATTCTAATAAGTTTGAAACTTATTAAGGTGTTGCTCAACTGCAAACAAACATTTCTGAGATTAATATTTATATTTGATTAATCTACTTATCATTTCTGAGATTAATATCTATATCTACGTAAAATAGCTTACCCAAAATCTATACAAATTGAAAGTTCCTTACTTTGTCTTGTATTTTTTGAAAATATACTTCTTTGTGGGGGGGTAAACAAAAAATTAATAACCGCATAGAAACTATGAAGAAATTATACCTGTTGTTTATATGGTTCACTTGTGGCAACAATCGATAGTTCTTAGTGGGATGGTGATATTCGGCTCGTGGGTGATGGTGGGCTGGTGTGCGCGGTGATCGGGGATGGTCGGGGGTGGTTGAGATGGGATGAATTTACGAGTGTGTTTTATTCACTTTATATATGAATTGAGGTTACAATTTTTTTTTAAAATTGGGCTATTAATATAGTGGGTTGTTACATTTTTTCAAATTGGGCTATTACAGTTTCCTTTTTAATTGGGCTATTAAATCACATTGATTTCATTTAATAAGCATATGTTACAATTCTATTCATTATGTATTAACTTTTTTGCATATGTAACATAAATTTTTCCTGAAGAAGAACTGTTTTTTACTTAAAAATTTTAAGACTTCTAAAATTATAATGGGCTAAATGCTTTATAAAGTAATAGAGAAATTTGTGATTGAAAGTTTGAATATGATGTTATCTTAGTTGAATTAAGGGTTAAGTTCATGGATAGGTCATGTACTTTCAAAAAATTTAATGTTAAATAATGTACTTTGAAAAATACCAGGATTACCAATGAAATTTTAAATTTAGTTACATATCACCAATAACGTCCTAAATTTCAAAGGGTTACCGGCTGATACCGGGTAACCTTCACGTCACCTTTTGTTTTTATTTTTTTTTATTTTTAGCCGGTTATTCACATTCAACACACCCCTTTTTATTACCCAACCCACCTAATTTCCCTTTTTCTTAACCCTAACTTAATATTCTTAATAAAAAACAATTGTTCTAAAATTCGATTCAATGGGTAAAAGAAAACCTGATAAGAATCGTTGTATCACACTTAATCTTTTCCACGATGGTGTTTTTACCGTGCCTCCTTTTCAATATGCACATGAAGATGAAAAGCAAATAACTGATATCCAGTTTGAAGGTATGTCATTTGTTCAATTTCGTGACATAATTAGACACTTGGTTTGTGGCCCAGTTTCTAGTTTGTATTATTGCAAAGTAAGCATTGCATTAAGAATTGGTATTAAACCCTTTAAGAATGATTCTGATGTTGACAAATTTGTTAATTTTGCTTATCAAAATAAATGGGAATTTAACTTGTATGTAGAGCATAATGGGTATTGAAACGCCCCTTTCCCGACGCTAAATTTGACAAAGAATTAAAAACTTTACAGAAACGCATGACCAGAAATGACCTTGTGTCATTCCTTTTATAAACTGACCAAAATCAATTACCATTCACTTCTTTAAAGTATTACTAAATGAAGCTAGACTCAATTATCTTCGAAACGATGGGTGGCACGCCTTCTAACTCTTTACAGTTTCGTTTTTACGATGAAAACAAGATCGAAAAAATCTGCCAAACTCATCCAGCCGTCCGACATGAAATCCAGACGCTCGGCTGAATGATTCTGGTCATCCAACTGCTTTTTATAACACTTTTTCAAAAACTAACTTCCCGGACTCGAAATTACACGAAACTTTCCAGAACTCGTTAATACCTTATAATACATCATTTTCATAAACATTCATAGTCTAAATGACCCAAAAACATATACCTTACGGGGTTTGCCAAATTCCCATTTCGACCCGTTTCACATAAAACACTTTAATGACATACATAAGCATTATTCCTTTATAAAAACCTGGACTTTAACACATTAATAAGACATTTAAAAATTGTCTTATGACACTTGGGGGTTCAACCGTGACACGAGCTCGACATCTAACACTTACTTCATACTCATTCACTAAGTGCATCCAATTTCCAATTATTTTAAAATTTTCTTTTCTAATTCTTTTAAATTTTTATACATGTTTTTATACACGTTTTTGTACACATATTTTTATATACGTTTTTTTATACATGTTTATATACAGTTTTGTATTTTATGATTATTGCCATAATCCAGCAGATAAGAACGTGCATCAAAATTTTACATTTCATATACTTGTATAAGCATTATATTTTGAATATAAGGTATACAGCCAATCCCACTCATGCAACCAAGCTAGAAAGTCACATCTCCATCCAGTGCTTTTAAGCAGTGTCGTAGTTGAGCTAATGAAGGTCGTGTGCGAAAGTTTACAAAATAACTAAACATCACGACAAAGATATATTGTTAGCATCCAACTAAGTTTTTTTTATCAGTTCTTCATATTACTCTCGGCCACTTGAAGAATAATTTAACAAATATTTAGAACATAATTTTATATATTATTAACATTTTGATCTTAGAAGCAAGGCCATGTGCGGTTGCACACCTTGCACACCCTCGAATACGGCTATGCAACTAAGAAAAGTGTTTGAAAGTATCATCATAATGACTCATATCCAAATCTTAACTCACACCTGTAACAAACCAAAAACATATCACCAACACAATCTTTACACATTAAAAAGCAGAAAAACGCATACGAATTAAAATCTTACAAGGATGTTCAGACTATATGCATGGGCCTCTCCATTTGGCGCTTGAGCTCCTTTAACATCTCCTTCATGGCTTCATGATATGCACCCTCCTCTTCATCTTCAAAGTCATCATCCAACATGAGTATTTAAGAGACTCATATCATCAGGAAGAGAGGTCTTCTCCCCCGAGATTAAAGTAACCCCCTTCATGACATACCCAGAAATTGACAATTTCAACAAGGGGGCGTAACACTGACCTACCTTACGAAGTAAATTTTCACGAATTCTGTACCTTTGTACAAAAGTTTCATATGGTAGAGTAAGGCAACTCTTCATCTGAGTAAATTTTTCCCCATTATAAGAAATCATCCACCTTTTACCTGAATCCGTAATGGAAATGCTTTCCAACAATGGGATATTTTCAATGCAGCACAACAACATACTATGACTAATCATTACATCCATCCAACATAGTCACGTAATTTTATATTTCATCTCCATGTCTTCTTCTTCTTCCTGACTATTTTCTTTAACATGCAAGTTTTGGTTATGATATACTGAATTTGGTGACAAGAATAAATATGAATCAAATTTGTTTCCAAACTTAATCTTCCACTTGAACAATATAGACGCGGAATGAAATAGAAGCAAACGCTTAATAATTTGTTATTAAGCTATGGAATTAATTATGGAAATGAAAGAGAAGAAGACTACTTATAAGCGGGTTAAACATACTTAACTCCCTTCTAACTAACTTTTAAACTATTTACACTAATGGTCCTTATATTTACAATTGTTACATAATAAGTCCCTGTAGTATATTAATCTTCATCCTCCCCTCAAGTTGGATGATCTGTGATTTCTAACTTGTCCACCAGAAGTGAATGTCGAACATGATTGAGTGCTTTAGTCATAACATCTGCAAGCTACTGAGAGGTAGGAATGAAAGATGTTTGAAGAAATCCTTCTTGTATCTTTTCTCTTGTAAAATGACAATCCACATCAAGGAGTTTGGATCTATCATGAAAACAGGGGTTTGCAGTTAATTGTTGAGCAAACTTGTTTTCACAAAACAAAGTAATTGGTAGCTTGACTGGCACATGTAAATCTTTAAACAAAAAACTAAACCATAGAATCTCACAAGTAGTAACTGCCATGGCTCTATATTCAGCCTCTGTTGAGAACCTGGATACAGTTGGTTGCTTTTTAGTCTTCCATGAAACAAGAGAATGGCCTAGAAAGATAGAATAGCTAGTTAAAGATCTTCTAGTCATCAAATAAGCTGCCCAGTCAGCATCAGAGAAACCAGTAATGTGTAAATGAGGTTGCACTGGATATAAAAGACCTTTACCAACACTGCCTTTAAGATATTTGAGTAAATGAAGTCCAGCTTGCATATGAAGGTCAGTAGGAGCATACACAAACTGACTTAGATGTTGTACAACATAGGATATGTGAGGCCTTGTCATGGTGAGATATAACAATCTTCCTACTAATCTTCTATAAGATTCAGGATTGGATAATGAACTCCCCCTACCTAAAGATAATTTGAGATTAGTAGGCATAGGAGAAGTAACTGGTTTAGCAGCAGTGCGACCATCATCATTTAAAAGATCCAAGATATACTTCCTTTGATTGAGATGGGTACCCCGAGCGGTTCTGCATATCTCTAAGCCTAGGAAGTATTAAGCCAATCCCAAATCCTTGATAGTGTATTTTTGATCCAAAGACATTTTTGTAGAAGATAACTTAGTCTCACAATTACCAGTAATGAGAATGTCATCTACATACACCAATACTGTTGTAAATTCATCCTGATGCTTCTTAACAAACAGTGAGTAATCATTTATAGACTGAGTAAAACCCAAGGCTTGTAAAAACTTTGAAAGTTTATGATTCCATTGTCTAGATGCCTATTTAAGACCATACTAGGATTTTCTTAACTTGCATACTTGTCTTGTAGAAGCACCATTGTAACCAGCTGGAGGTTGCATATAAATGTCTTCATCAATGAAACTATGTAAGAAAGCATTATTGATGTCCAATTGATGAAGTGGCCAGCCTTTTGCAGTAGCCAAAGAATCAGAACCCTCACGGTAGCTAGTTTTGCCACATGAGAAAAAGTATGCTTATAACTTTGCCTTCTTTTTGATCAAAACCTCTGATTACCAACCTACCTTTGTATTTATCAGTTGTCCCATTAGCCTTATACTTGATCTTATAGACCCATTTTAAAGAAATAGATTTATGACCAGCAAGTAAAGAAGTTAACTCCCATATGTTGTTTTTCTCCAAAGCATTAAGTTCAGCCTGCATTGCTGTTATCCATTATGGAAATTTGTTGGCCTGACTATAAGAAGATGGCTCAGTTAAAGCAAATACATTGGCTAGGAAAGCAATATGCTGATCAAGAATATCCATGAAATCAATTTTAGGTAAAAAGAGGGTATTTAGGGTGTTTGTTTGATGATGTAGCATATGTTGCATTGGCAAAGGATCCAAAACTTTTTGGTGTAACAAAATCCTTCAGCCAAGCTGGTTTATTAAGACTCCTTGAAGACTTTCTTGTGGGAATAGAATTAGAAGGAGTAGTTGCAATGGTTACAGGTTCAGTTATAATTGATGGCATTACAGACTCAGTTATGACTTGTTTATCTGCAGCTTCTGAATCCTGAGTAGTTTGAGGTGCAGTACCAACTTCCTCAAATGTATGAAAAGAAGGAAAATCTTCAGTGGAACTAGAACATGTTTCATGCTGAGTTTTAAAAGGAAAAATCTTCTCTTCAAAAGAAACATCTCTCTTATGAAAGACTTATTTTGTATTTATGTCACAAAGAGTGTAACCCTTTGAATTAGGTGGATACCCTATCAACACACATTTTAAACCTCTTAGTTCTAGCTTGTCTTTATGAGGCAGAATGACAGAGGCATAGCACAGACAACCTATAACCGTTAGATGATTATAAAAAGGAACTGTCCTATGTAATTTTTCATATGGAGTCTTCCAACCAATCACTTTCATGGGCATACTATTGATCAATTAGGTGGCTGGTAGCACACAATGTCCCCAAAACTGAACAGGTAAATTAGCCTAAAACTTGATAGCCCTTGCAGTTTCTAAAAGGTACATATGCTTTCTTTTAACTACTCTATTTTGCTGAGGTGTAAAGGCATGGACTTCTGATGTATAATCCCTTTAGAACTTAAGAAGGCTAGACAAGCTTTGTTCATAATTTCAGTTCCATTATAAGTTCTTATTATTTTAATGACAGCTAAATATTGTGTTCGGACATAAGCCAAAAACTAAGATAAAACAGTTAATATCTGATCCTTGGTATGCACTAAGTATGTCCATGTATCCCTAGTGTAATCATCCATAATAGTAAAGAAATATTGAGCTCCATTAAGAGTAGGCTTCTTATAAGGGCCCCAAAGATCTATGTGAACTAACTCAAAAGCATAAGAACTAATAGTAGCACTTTTAGGAAAAGACAGTTTATGATGTTTTCCTAATGAACAACTTTCACAAGTAAAATCCATAGCGTTCAGATGTTTACAGTCACTAATATGAATCAACTTTGAAGCAGAAGTATGACCAAGTCTAGAATGAAAAGTGTGAATATCTACATGCTGCTTAGAAGAAACAGAATTGCTATAAGCAAGCTTATTCAAGGAAATAGGAAATGTAGAGTTTACATGTGATTGACAGAAAGAAGAAACATTATGAAAGAAGGATGTAGGATCAAGCATTGGCTTGCAAATGTAGAGGCATTTGGACCCTTTTCCCACAACAACAATTTGATTAGTTAAAGGGTCCTGAAAGGCAAAGTCATTGAGGTAAAAGTGAGCATCTAGTCCTTCATCTCTAATTAATCTACCCATAAAAAGTGAATTGAGTTAAAAATCAGGAATATAGAAGACATTGTTAAGTGTTAAGAAAGGTGTGATTTTGACTTGACCAACAATAGTGATTGTTTTGGTTCTTTCATCAGGCAAGTGAACAATTATTAGATGTTTTTAGAGTTTTGACAGACATGAAAAGATGCAAATGAGGAGACATATGACCTGAGGCCCCTGTATCACTTATCCAATCTAGTATAACATCCATACCAGGGTGACAAAGTAGAGCAAAAGCAGAGGTGAAACATGAGAATATACCTGCATAATGCATAGAAGAACTTGCTTGATTAGCATTTGCAGTACCCCTTTCCTTTTAAACATTTTTATCAATTCTAAACATACAACAACCACCAGTTTTTGAACAAACATTTCATTCTGTCCCATTCCTATGCCATTTTTATATCCCATATCAAAAGGAGTGTCCCAAGCCATGTGTTCATCCAAAGTCACTTGAGCAGCCATTCTTGTGCCTTTCTTGCCTTTGTACCAATCAGGATAACCAATCCTCTAAAAAAACTGCTCAACCAGATGTCCTTCTTGATTACATCATGTGCATACTTTCTTAAACTCAGTTCTGTTAGGACCACCACTTTTAAACTCTTCCCTCCCATTATTAGTTGCTTTATTACCATTCAAATTTGCAAAGAAAGCTGTTGGTTCAAAAGAGGGATGAGTAACTTGTTTCTGTTTCTCTATCTGTTGCACAATATAGTATGCCTTGTTCACATTAGGTAATGGATCTATGCCTAAGATATGACTCCTAACAGCTTCATACTAATTACTTAGTTTCATCAAGAACTACATTAACTTGGATCTACTATCCATTTCCAAAACCTTATCCAGAATACCACAAGAACACTCTTTCATCTTTCTACAAGTACAAGTAGGAAATCCATTCAAGTTTTGCAACTCATTCCAACACCTTTTAAGCTTATTGAAATAAGAAGCAATACTAAGATTTCCTTGAGAGATGTAGCTTAATTCCCTTTCCAGCTGATAGATAAGTGGTCTATTACTTTGACCATATCTTTTAGCAATCTCTTTTCATAATTCTTGTGCAGACTGTGTATACAAGAAAGCATCAGATAACTCTGTAATCATGGAGTTCAACACCAACATGTTACCATGTAATCACATCTAATCCACCTCTGATAATTCACATCAGTTACTGCAGGTTTCACACAAGCTCCATCAATAAACCCCAATTTCAACTTAGCCCTCAAAGCCCTCTTAATGTTCCTACTCTAACCAAGAAAATTACCACCATTGAAAGGTGTGATGCGTATTTTTATTAAAAAAATTATTCAAGTTTTAAATTTATAAAACTCGATTCACTTGACAAACGCACTAACGGGCAGAGAACCAGATCGTGAGTAGTGTAGAGATGGTAAATTCGAGGTCTTCCCAAGAGCTAGTTGCAATTAGTTTTAATTTGAAAAGTGTCACGTTTGAAAATGGTTTTAAGATTGATTTGGAAAATAACAGGAAAAGTAAAATGCGAAAAGTAAACAGATAGAAGATATCAGGGAGAAAAAACGTGCTAGTCTAGCCACTTAATTACTATTGCCATGCTCATGTTCCTGCGCCACACTTAATTAATTTGTTTTACAAGTGGTTCTGATATTAACAGACCTGATTTTTCAATTGAAGTCTGTCCTATGCTTCTTGCGATCCCGAATCCCCCGAAAGCCACGAAGGTAGGGCATCCAAGTTACAATGATTATTCCCCAACTATCCTTAGGACCAAGTCTATAATCTAAGCAGGTTATTAACCCTCTCTGAAAGAGTTCCTGTGCTTTTTAGGTGTTTAATGTAAAAGAGGCGATAATTTAGTAAATTCCTACACTAGGGATCGGTTTCGAATCTACCCTAGTACCC